>VXBO01005298.1:0-70636 GCA_013400135.1 Rhinoptilus africanus
CACCCCCGGGTCGCGGCAGGGGTCGGTCCCCGCAGGATGCCGCGGGGTGGCGGGGCCGGGGCCAGTCACGACGCGGCGGAGAGAGCCCGCCGTGCCTCCCGCCAGGAAACACGACCATTTTCAAGCCGGCTCCTCTCCCCGACAGGAAGCGTTAAAGATAGAACAGCCGGGGCTGGGCGGGGGAGATTAGGAAACCCCAGCATCTTCTGCGGGACCATTCCCACTCCCCCTGCCACGGGTGGGCTTCCCGGTCCTGTGTCCCCCTCCTTTCCACGCTCTCGCAAGGCAAAGAGGCGGCAAGCCCCGCGGTGGGGAGCACCAAAATTATGCGGATTAAAGAGGTCAGTGATGCTCCGAGCAGGCCCAAGACCTTTTGAGCCAGCACTATAAATACCTGCCTTTAATTCTGACAAAGGCTAGCTAGAAACAACAGAAGCAAAGAAGAAAACCCTCTAAATAAAGCCTTAAACCGTGCTGCCCCGCCACGCGTTGTCGATGCCCAAACGGGCGACGGAGCCAGCCCTCGCGGCGGGTCCCCATCACTCAGGGTTAACAACACCAGACCTGGCTTCCCGCGGGGTTTTGGACTCCCAAGCTGCAGTAGATGCTTCAGGAAAAATAATAATTAAAAAAAAAAAAATAGACAGGCATCTTGAAATCACTCAGCTCTCCAGTAGGAAAAGAAAAGCCGTTTTAGGGAAGCGTGGGGTTTTATTTTTGCTGTTTTGGCCAAGTAAATTCATGTTTCACTCGCCCAAAGGTTGCTGTCCAGGATTATGAGATTCGTGTAAATTAATATTATTAACACCACGCCCTTGTCCCGGGCTGCGTGCGAGTAGTTTGGCTTTTGTCTTCAAATTGTTCCTAGCCCTCGAGCGTTTGAAGAAAGCCTTTAAAATATCAACCAATACAACTGTCATCTTCCTGTGTTTCCAGACATTTTACAATAGGAAACAAAGAACAAAACCCCGCAACAATAGCTCAGAGGTATGAATTGCCTCATTCATCTCCCTGGAATGTTCAAAAACATTAACTATTTTTTGACTGATTCAGCAGAAAACGTGCTGCCAGATAACAAGCTCGTGCCCGATCCAGGGGAGATTGTGGGACTGGGAAAGGTTTTATTTTTCAGCACAGCAAAGTAGCACCTTTCCGGAAAGGAAGCAAATATTCTTGTTGATGGAAGAGGCTGGGTGAGAGGAGAGAAATTGTGACGTGGCTTAAAGGGAGCCGCTGCCTTCCTCCCTCTGCACAGGCTCCCAAAGAGCACATGGCTTATTTCAGCCCCGGTGCTTAGTCCGCAAAGGTGGCAGATACTGGAAAAGGCTCTGGTGTCATTGTAATAAATTAATTAGCGCCCACTCAAACGTACCATCAACAACGCTCCTTTGGATTTGAACAGGAGAGACCCAGGACTTCACTGTGGGGTGTTTTAGTCTCTCATTTAACACTCTGGGCACAGGAAAGAGGAGGTCAGCACCGTAGGCTGAACTCCTGTTGGGACAATGCCATCATTAAACCAAAGTGCGTTCAAACTCTCCCATTAAAGCATGTGCTACGGCCAGTGAGAAAACAGATGGCTCGGCCGTCATTCCGCACTGTTCTACTGTCAGGAATGGTGGGAATGGGAATGACCTGCCGCTTCCAGCGCCGCTGCCTCATTTCCAAGACCAAGAGGTCAGGACAGAGGTGTGTGACAGCAGGGCCACCACGCTCGCTCAGCCCTGCCCTCAGACCTACTTGCCAAAGGCAGGCACAGGTGTCCCAGTCAGCACTGGGCAGCTGGGGGTCCCAGCACCAGCGGGTTACTGGGTCACTAACACCCAGTCACCACAAAAATACCCCCTACACCTCGAAAGTGACCAAAAATCCAAGCCTTAAGAGAAAGGGAAGCCTTAATAAATACCTGAATTCCTCAACTTGTGGAATATTATCATCTCACAGGGTGATGGAAAAGGGCTCTTTCATTAACAGAGCTTCGTCACAGAATATTTTGTCTTAATACAGAACAAACTAAAAGTCAATCATTTTTGCTTACCCCACCAGCCAACACCAGAATTCCTGAAGAGCTCAGTAGCAAGGGACACCCTCACATTTCCAGTTATCCATTCTAAATAATGGCTGGGAAGAGGCAAGTGTTTTAAATAAAGGCTACATCAGACAACTGAAGATTTTCGTTTGTGGTTTTTTTTTTTAATGGAATCTTTGACCTTTATGAGCAATACATACTACTTAAATAAATAGAAAACATTCATTCAGAATTAAAAAACAAATAATCACAAAAGCTTTAAAAGTGCTAGTTTTTCCAATTTCCTTCCGAGATTTCATGATACAGAAAGTTTTATGTGCAGTTTGGCTGAATTAAAAAGAATTTTACGCAAAGGAAAGCCACGGTTATACTTCCCTTCCCATCAGACACAACACCAACCCCCACAGTAATCCAACCATTTCAGCAAATTTCTAGACATTAGTGCTTTAGCTCTGTTACCCCTGCTCTGCCACCCACAGCGTCCATGGCTCACCGTTGGCACAAACACGTAAAAGTCAGTGTTTTAAAAAAAGTCAAAAGAACACCACTTAAATAAGCATCATCGTTAAAAGTCTATTAAGAGGACGTCTTGGGTTCAAGTTGATTCACCTTTTAGATATTTTAAAATCACGCCTAACTGTAAACAAAAGTGCACACAAACTTCAGTGCTGCTCAGCACCGACTCAACCAGGCATTTGGAGGTGGTCGTCCCTGACCTGGGCTGAAAACTCAGCTCTGCAAGTTTCACGTTGCCACAACAGAGTGACATCCTCAAAGATAACTTAATCCCTGGTTTCCTGGAGCCTTTTACGGAGAGGTCCCCCTCAGATTTGGAGCAGCCATTTCGGGGGATGTTCAGAACAACTTTGGCAACTGCCTGAGTTGTTTCACATCAAGAATGGTGCCAACGGAATTCATGCTGTTGGACTGGTTTAATCTTTCAAGGGCTGGAGTATGCAGATTTCCAGGGAAGACCTGAGCATCTCCTTCATCTTTCCTGCCAGGTTGTTCAGTGAATTCAACCCTCCCAGGTAACAATTTGGGTTTTGATTTTAAATCCTTAAAAATCTGAACCGAGATGTCATCTGCTCGATCCGCTCTGGGAAGAAAGATTTCATTTGTAATATTTCTTAACACGGGGCTGTTTAATTCTGTTGGGGAAGCATTAGTAGTCAACTCCCTGCTGTGACTTTTTAGATGAATGGGAAGTCTTCCATCAATTCTTGTGGATAATTCAGTCCAGTGGTTGAAGCCATCCAACACAGGGGCACAGTTTTTGTTCAGCACGCTTTCATTTTTGACAGTGCCAGGACTGCCATCTTGAACCTGCAGCTCCTCTTCGTCTTCGCTACTGTCACTGCCCTGTATCAGCCCATATCGCTTCATGTACTTCTTGGTTGCGAAAGACATGTTGTTTGGTGAAATTAAGCTAAGACCCACCATGCTCTTGTCCGTATTCGCATGCAGCAGGTCTTGGAAAGACAAATCTGCAGGAGGATTTTGGCCTGAGCGGCTGAGAGAAAGTCGAGATAACTGATTCTCACTGAGATACTTGAGTGCTATAGCGTTGGCTTCCATGCTCAGATCGACAACGTTAGGAGTTAAGCCACACATGCTGACATTAGCAAACGACATATAATTTAGCCCAGGAACCACTGCGTCGGGATTGATGCATGCTAAGATGCTGAAATAAAGCATGAAAAAGTTAGTTTAGCATTGCAGGAAAAATATGCATTTCACCATATAATCTGGTAATTTCATTTTGGTCACTGCACCGATTTCTCCTTCCTTCTGACCACCACAGCTCCGTCAGGCTGTGCAGTGCCGAGACCACACGTTCTGCACTGCAGCTCTCCAGCTGCTCACACCAACAGTATCCAAAGACGGTGTGAGAGAATTGATGGCGCTCCCTTCTGATTCAACGCTAACCACAACCCTCCTACCAAGAGAAGCCTGCCTCTGGCAGGTTTCAGAGCTGGTTTTGTTTTTAAAGCAGGTTTGAGCTCTCAGTCTGTTCTCACCCGTGAACGTGACATTTTATGTCTCTGATCCCAAGACTCTAGATGCTGCTATCCAACCCAAAACTTCTATCTAGATTAAAGACACAAGCTTGATGACAGAGACTAAGAACATCTCTTTCCCAATGCATGCCAGGCTTTTTAGAGAGACTCTGACATAGAATCTCTTTCCAGAAGCCTGGAAGGTTCTACTTTTTGAAGGCATCCTTCAGTAAGGGAAATGCTCGTTTGGTCTGCTGCTCGGTACACCAGTTTCTTGTATACATTAGGTGTTCAATTTAAAGACTGAAAAGACAAGCTCTGGTACGCTGGTAGTGGTTATAAACCAGTGCATTTAGTACAAGCATCATATGCTAACTCATAAACCCAAACTCCTTGTGTGGAGGGTTAAGAGTCTTCTTATTCCTCTGAGCAGAGATTCTGAAGTTTGCTCAGGGAGAGTAAACTCCTGGCTCAGATGAACAACCATCAATTATGGTACAGAGCTGCACTGTTGTTTCCTTCTCTACTGAGGCATAGACCTTGTCTCACAGCTGTTTATCAGTCATGAGCGTGGCAGAAGGAAGAATCCTACTCTGCTCCCCAAGTTGGAAGAAAAAATTCCCAAGAATTCTGGTTCTGTCTTATGGGTTCACTTCTTAGCACATTACTGACATTAAAGAACACCAACAGACTCTCCAGCCAGGAAGGTAGTCCAGAAATTACAAAAAAAAAACCGCTTGATAAAACTCAAATGAAAAGGAGAAAAAAAGAGCTTAGAAACAGCTTTTGATACACAGCTGAGGACAAGATTAACCAGGAGATGGTTATATTTTTTTTGTTGTTTACCTAATAGTTATATACCGGTATCAAGACGACAATTAGGATGAAAATGAAGCTGTACCAGGCAGTCAGCCTATGCCTAAACAGCTGCGTAAGTAAATTCTTGTGCCTCAAACACCTTCTTCAGAAATTACTTCTGCTCCTTCTTCTGTTTCATCAAGGCTGTTTCCCTCCCCAGCCACCGCAGCCTCCCTGTTTCAAGTCAAAGCACTGGCAATAACAAGCGATTAGGACAGAACCAATTTTGATTACGTATCAAAGCCATGACAACAAATTCACTTATACTGGTGAAGCGCAAGACAAGGGTTAAGAAGCAGGGAAAAAAAAAAAATATAGCTGCTTAACGTTCAGCCTCCCAAGTCCAGTGCTTCTCCGGAATACTTTGACATAGCTCAAAGGACTGAAATCACTCAGCTTCATTATTATTCTAGGGAATTGTGCGCTACTGCATGCACAATACTTTAAGAATCACCAGATGCTCTAACAGCTAGAGCTACTTGTGTTATATTTAAATAATCTGAGTTTTGCTAGCAGAGCTCTTAAACCTATCTGAAATACCCATAGCATGAGCCAGTGTTTCATCTTTGCAGAAAATGTGGATCAAGTTGCCAAACAAATCCCTAGCAGCAAATACAGTCCCTTCTCTTTGCTCATTGAGCCAATCTTCGTTTTTGGTTGAATCTGCAAATTACTACTCAAAACAACCGGTACTTTACCTGGCATTCTCCACTTTGTGTGTATTTTTCTTCATTTTGCCAGGCGAGTCAATTGTCACTCCAAGACTCTTCAGTTGTTTGAGCGTAGCACTAATCACACTCTCTTTATCCACCACTCCCGTCTCGGTCTCTGAGGCCATTTCTGTTCTATCATCAACATCCTGATACTTAGGGCCATCACCATTAGCAATTCCTGATTTTACAGGCAAGGCGTCTTGCTCTTCCGAGGACTTTAAGAGGTGGTTTACCTGGCCCTACAGAAAAAGGGAGCAGGAGAGAGACCACATGGACAAAACCACCATGACATGCAGGAGTTGTCAAAGATGAAAATCCTGGTTTACTCTTATGTGACCTGTAATACAACTAGACGGGTTAACAGCTTATTCTGACACAGAAGCCAAATTCAGATTCAGTTCAGATACAATCTCGTAGAGTCACAGCAATGTACTCAAACACCGGAATATCTTACACTTCAAGCTTTCTGTAAGAGTCTGTCTGAATTTAACCACATCACATAATGCTATTCTTCAAGATTAAAGTATTTGCCCTTTAAGGGACTTGAAGGTAAAATGCTGTGCTATTTTAAAGGGCACTAATTTGGGAACTTACCAACTGATATTATCTTTGAACTAAAGAATTACTTATTGGACAGTACTCCATGTACGCATAGAACAGTGAAGTACAGAATAACCACTTAAACCTTAAAAAATGAAAAACCACAAACTCAGATCTTTTCCGTAGAGCATAACACGTGAACTTGAAAACCGCACAGTTTTCATCCATGCCAATACCACATCATAACTTCAGCAGTGTGCTGTTTTCACTGTTGCATTCAGTGCAGAATCTGAAATGTAAATGAATTACCAGTAAGTCCTGGTAAAGCTTCTGATCCTCTGACGGATGCCGAGGCAGCAGGGAGGCAGGCGGCTCCGAGCTTTGCTCACTTGTTACCACCACAGGGTTGCCGGCTCCCTCTGTCGGTTCTTTCTGTAAAGACACACTAACACTTCCTTCCAAGGATGAACCGCGAACAAGTGCTTGGGAAACATTTCCATTTCTGAAAGAGAACATGGAGATAGCTAGATGTTTCCTCGAAAAAGAAAAAGCACAAGTATAACTACACATGCCTTATCTTTTCATGAAGATCAGAAGAGGAGAAAAATCCAAGTGCTGGAAACAGATCCTAACATTTCGTGGTTTGTCTACTCCTTGAGGCTTTGCTCCTTTCTGCAGTCATTTTCTTTCAAAGGTCATTTGAGGACTGAGGAAATACACCCAGCAGTGTGAAACTAAACAGCCTGACTAGTTTTTCAAAAGATGATTTGAAGATGGCAATGGCTTCTCTGGACTAGTCAAAACTCAATGGCACTCTATGACTTAATCTTAAAGCAGATGAAATTAAAGTTATTAAGAATTTGGAGTTTGTCTTATGTTTTCAGCATTTTTATGGATACTTAAAAGCCTTTAGGACTAAGTATCTTTCACATGTTCTGAAACACGACTTATTCAAAAAGCCGTTTTTACCAAGGTAACTGATAACAAGATTCCTGGGGTAGTTTAAGAACACTTCAAAAACTTTTCAAAGACTCCAATACAAGTACACACATTCATAATGCACCCTGAGCATCACGAAGTGAGAACAAACACCTAGTTGAAATATTTCTCAATAGCAGGTGTGAAAGAGGAACCATAATCTATCCTGAAGTTTCCCAATAAAAAGCGTAAATATTCTAGAAGGAGTTACAAGCGATGCTCTGCGTCCCCTTCAGCCAGATGGTGTGTGCATCGCATAAACCTTTTGAGACCAGACATATCACTAGTAGTATCATCCTGAGGAATTCCTTAAGCGACTGTCCTCCCCTTCCCCGTCTCTCCTCAGGAGACAAGTGTAAGATAAGGGAATTTCAGAACTCAACTGATCAATTGCCTGCGTTGAAAGCGATAAGATTTAAATCACGTGGCGTACTAGATAGTCAATGGAGGTTATCAGTTACTGCTACACTAGCAATTATTCATCATTCCCCAAAATGTTCCCCTCCTCCTCAAAGAAATCTGGGTGATGCTCTACATTCTTACTAGAAGATACTTATACAGCAATTTTACAGGCTTATGAATCCAAGTTGAAGAGAATCTCAAGACAGCATCTCTCTAAAATACAGTGTTCAAAAGGCTGATTTGAATCAGTAACGTTTATGGTAGCAACAAACGTTTGCAGATAATACTTTAATAAAAGACTATTAATATTTAAGTTATAGCTTAATTATCATAATCTTTTCCAATATGATTATTTTAGAAACCTAATTTAACTGGAAGGGTATTTGCCCTCCTTTGGCTTCTCATACCTAGAGAATATTAGATCATTAAAAGGGCTAAATTGTTGAGCTCTTCCCTGGGTAAAAACAACATCTATATAGACAATTAAAAATATTTTAAAATAGCTTCCCAAATTAGTCTGAGATTAGTCATTGCACTATAAAGAATCTGAGCTTAAAAATAATTAAATTAGCAGCAGTGAAGTTGTACCTGCATTCACTACACGAAGTAGCTAGGTGTAAAACGCAGAGAAATTCAGGGAAGTCATATAATTGTAACCCCCTCATCCTCAGAATTGAAAGGGTTCTGAATGCCGACAAGGAAAAGCCACTGTAGGAAAGCAACTGACCACATCAGCATCCCCTTTCTCTCTCAGGATTTAAGGTAAGAAAGGGAACGCTGCCAGCCCTGTACATGCTTTTCCAAGTTAAAGGCTTTTGCCACCAGCTGCTGCTGACAGCTGGGCAAGCTAAACGTGCCTGACTGATAAATGCAGACTGTAAAGGCAACGGTGTTTTTGCAAGCTGTACAATTCAAAGCGTAATTAAAAAACAAAGAAGGAAAGGAACACAACAACTGACGTCAAGTGACTATTTAGAATTCCTGAGGAAAAAAAAAATTATGAAAGTAATAACTTACGAAAGGCAGTTCAGCTTATTATGCGAACACAAGATATTTCTGGTTACTTACTGGAGAGTGTTCTGATTAGTTCCTTCTTCCACAAGATGAATACTATCTACAAAGCTGGGCATGTCAACTACCTTTAAGGAGGAAGCAATACTTGTATTACTTGCATCTTGCTCAGCATTAATTGAAATGCTTATGTCTTCCTTAGAAATCTCTTCATCCTCTTTTTTCCTTTGTGGCATGGAGTCATCATCTTGTTTTTCCAAGGTTGTATTCCAAAATAAGCTAGCACCTAGAAGAGAATTAGAGATTTACTCATTTAAGGAAAGTCATTACTACCCTTATGAGACCCTTTGGCTTTGTAAAGCTAGAGGAATTATTTCCTCACAGTCTTTTTTTTTTTTTCACCACTTTAAAAGTGATTTAGGGTTTAGAACAGCAAAGAGTTGCCAAAACATCACTCAAGTCCTAGTTTCTTCCAAAGCATACTTGATGAAAATAAATGGTTGTATTAAAGCATATTAATGCACTGACCTTGAGCCAGTTTGAAAACTTCCTCCAGACTAACCAGGGTATTTCCATGGATTTAACAGAAACCAATACATTAATATCTAACTTTACGGACACAGCTGCCTAACTTCCTAAAATTAAAGCAGTCTCCTCTCCATGCATGTAAATGCATGACCTGCAAAACCCATCAGTAATATATTTAATAGAACACCAGATGGAATAAAAGGTATTACTTTTCAAAACAGTGTATTAATTCAAAAAAAGATGTGGACTTTTTCTTTCCAGAAGGCATAATTTAAAAATAGAAGACCTTGCTAGAGCTATTGGGAAAATACTTCTTCCAGTGATGGCAACCACTGCCATTGCATTGCAAAGACAAAAGTAGCTCCAGCCTGAACTTGCAAACATCACCTAGAGAACTTAGCTTTTTTTTTTTTGTCTGTAGGTGCATGTTTGTGTATATTCAGCATTTCTGCAAAACATTCCCTCCATGCCCAAACAAATCACAGAAATATCCAGAAAAGGTGATGTCAGTCTATTTTTAAAGAATAAGGCGTTACCTGTGCTCACAGCAATGCTCACACTTTTCCTGGAGTGAGAACCCGGCGAGGGCTGTGTTTCCATAGAAACAAAGTCCCCTTGCTTCTCCGGCTGCAGAGCACGGCCAGCTGCAGCTGCTTCAGAGGAACAAGCCTGATGAGCCTGCGCTTCCAATAAGCGTTGGATCTGTAACGGTTATCAGAAAGTTATAATTCATACAATAAAATATAAAGTATAATAGGCAAAAGCGAATTACTAAATTAGACTCCTCTAAGGTCTGGATTCAAATCCAGGCTGCGTTGCCACAGAAGTCTGATAACCTTCCAGTTCTCAGCAGCGCGTGCAGCATAAATCAAACCAGCAATTCTGATGTTGGCAGAGCTAGCAAAGAAGAGGTTTTAAGCACGCTGGCAGAACTGCACCAAGGCAACTTGAGTAAAGCCCATTTGCACTACACTTGTTGGAAGTATTCTCTGTCCCTTTTATTCATATACAAAGCCTATTACCGACTTACCAGTCAAGCATTTACATGCCAACTGTCCCTACTCTATGCTAAACCAACTTTGTATTAATTACAAGCACTTAAATGATAAAATTAAGATTGCCCAGGCAATCTTCACTCCGCATTTGCATCTACCCTGTTCACCGATTATTTCCCTGTGAGCTATCTTAACAGGGAAGGCCTCATTTCTGCAATAAGGCAAGGTTTCCCTCTCTCACACACAAACCACATTTTGAGAGCTTGATTTTACACACAGGAACTATATCTAAGGCATATTTCAGTTGTAATTTCCCAGTTTAAGCAGAAAAAAAACGTATTGTGAGCAACTTTCCTATTCCTATCACTCATCCCCAGCAGCAATATTTAAACTCTGTCTCTTCAGCCCCAAATCATACCCTGCAAAACACAGGGCCAGCTGAAGTTTTCAAGGCAACAGCCTCTACAGCTCAGGAAGCTGCAGGCTTGAAGGTGGGCAAAGCAACACACAAGAACCTTCTGTGCTTCACCTGTATGCTTACAGTAATTCAAAAGTTTCCAGCCCCTGCAGTCAATTTTTTTACATATGCAAGCATATACATATATATAAAAAAAGCATTTATACAGAAAGCATATGTTTGCATTATAAAACAGCCTGCTAAAAGGGAAACCACCTTATAGAAATACAATAAAAATAAATGCAAAATTTAATTAGGCAAGAGTCAAATATTTTTCATCTAAGGGACACCAATTAGCAGAGATAATCAGGACCCCCCTCCATCCCCGAACTGCAGCTGGTATCACAGGCTCTCTTGTTCCAAGAAGGACAGACAACAGTTTATTTAATTCCTTTGGCAGGGGAACTATCAAAGCATAATCACTAAGAGGGCAGAGGAGAAAGCTGCCGTTTCCTCAGACCTGAGCTTGAAGTAATTTGAGTTGTCTATCTTGTTCTGTGAGAACCCGGTATGCATCTGGAGATAATCCCATCATTCCGTTATCTGATCCTGCTTTAGAAGTAGGCACGTGCAGGCACGGTGAGTGGGCTGCACAAAACTGTGGACTAGAGGGGCTTGCACTTGAAGGCAGCCTTATTCCAGGTGATAAGCTATTGTCAAGAGAACAGTTCCCCGTTTTCCCATGACATCTCACATTTATAGGGCTGCTCGTGGTATATCCTGGATTGCAGCAAATATTTGGACAAATGATATTTTGATGGAGCACGGCACATAAATTCTGTTGAGCCATCTCTGATTGGATTTCTGTTCCATGTTTGGGGCTCATTCTACCAATTCCTTGCCATGAGTTTATTGGATTATACTGGAGGGAAGCAGGAAACTGACAGTTGCATGCACTGGCTGGACAGCAAGGTGGCACTTGAACTGACATCTGCAGTTCTGGTGGTCTTCTGCAGTTCTGTGGTGAAAAAGCAGAGGTGTAGAGGACTGGCTGCGTAACAGCAGGAAGCTGCTTGGAACTGGGTATCGATGTTCTTCTAACTGGATGCTCTCCCTGCTGTGCCACTCCATCGGGATTTAATACAAGTCTTTCTGGTAGCTTTTTGGGGTGATGCACAGATGTATCTGGGGAAGGCCCACTACAAGGGGTTGAAGGAGAAGACGATCCAGAAGTTTTTCTTGATTGAGGGCATGCTTTCTTACAGTGCAGCTGTTGCTGTAGTAGAGCTTGCTTTCCTCTGGAAGGCCTTGAAGTTGGAATTTTCTGGTTTAAAGGGTTTGGTAATTGCCTCAAAGAGGGATCTCCCATATTAGCAGAAAAGTTCTGCTTGTCTTCAAAGTGCTGGGTGGGGTAATATGTAGAACCCAAGCACCCTTTCTTTTGATTCGGCTGATGCAGCCCTGAGGGTAGGCTTTTAGCATTTGAAGTCCCCATAGGCACAGATGGTTGTCCTGATTCTATGAAACTCCCATCCAAAACAAGTGACAGTTCAGGAACTGAAGGAAAGATCCTGGTAACCTGAAGGGACAATTACACAAGCAAGTTCAAGATCATTTTAAAATATTGTCTTTCAGCTGAAAGACGTGAAGAATTTCAAAGAAAATGTTTTAATTTAAAATCAGTATATGACCATTACCAGCTCCAAACCAACGGCACATTGAATACTTTTCTAAAGATTGGAGAATCCAGACACAGAAAAAGCAGCAAAATCTCTAGGATCACTCTTAGAAGATAAAATTGCTTTCATATGGCATAACACCCATATGTGTGTTCCACATCATCCTGAAGCTTATTTCAGAGTATGGATCTTTCCTCCTTTGAGAAGTAGACTACATGCTCCCACTTACTATTTTTGGACCCAGCAGATGGGTGCAACAGAAGACATTTTATAATCCACAACTGTCACACCCTTTTAGATGTAGGCTGTATGAGAGCTGCTATTTCATTATATTTGTATGTGCTTCAGTAAAAAAGGACAGACCAGAAGATCTTGATTTCATTTACCCAGAAATGCACAAGAAAGTTTGCTGCCTCTGTCTTTGCCTCAGAAGCCACACCTCTTCCATTTAATGGTACCAACATTCCCAAAGTAAAACCTTCTACCTCTATACCCAAATCCTAGCGTATACAGGAACTAAAGTGCCTATAATCCTGGAAAAAAGGCTGGTTAACTGGAGCAGAAGTTGCAACTCTTGGTCCATTTCTTCAGTTCTGTTTTCCCTTGCTAGCACTTTGAGACAGAAGCTTTATACTCTCCAGTTCCCTTACAATGAGTTTTGCTGCTCTAAGTGTCACATCCAAGATGCCTAGAACAATAATTTGCTTAGTTACCTGTTGACTCACTGGGTGAGGACTTGGAATTGGTCTGGGGGATAAATCCTCATCTTCTACACCAGAGTCGTGATCGCTTGCTGACAACTTGCTGGGTGAGCAGCCTTGAGAAGGACTAAAACCAACATAGATTAAACTAAAAAGGTTTGCTTGTCAGATTTGTCAGCAGTAACATCAATCTTCCCGTTTTTCACTGTGCCATCTACAGCGCAATATCGGCATCATTTTTTCAAGAAGCAGTTGCTATACATCTCCTCCCTGGTTAGCTAGGGAGATCACACAGCAAACAGTTCTAAGAGCAGACAGTGAAAATACAAATGCTGCTTTTGGGCAAAAAGATACTAACCCTCCCTCCCAACACCCTCAGACAGACACCTTTCAAGTGATGTTCTAACAGTAAAACACTGATTTATATTAGAAAGATAGAGTGTGTCACAGTGAAGACTGTAACAATGCTTAAAGGAAAATAAAGGCCATCTTATAGTCATAGATAAAAAAATCGATGGATGCATCAGGCTCTTAAAAATCTCTAAATTTCAACCTATCCAGGTCTAGCAGTTCTGAAAAGTCACAAGGAAAAAGGAATTTTGACCAACATAAGTAGATTTCAATTAGAGATGTGCTTCAAAGGACAGATCTCGCAGAAAGCTTAATACAGTGAACCAGGCTCCATCAGTAAGGAAGCCTTTTTAGAACCCTCCACTGTATAAATTCCAGTGACCAGTATGAAGAGTAGAACTACAAGTAGTTTCTCTTGGCATATGGTCAGCTTGACTGTCTTACTTGAAGACTACTAACTCTAAACAAAAGCACATATACAGATTTTAATGCGAGAAGATCACTGTATGCACAGCTAAACTGACACCTGGCACAGCAGAAGTCAAAAAAAACTTCATCCAAGAAATATTAAACTTTTGCATATAAATGACATCTGAAAGATTTACCTTCTCATAGGAAATTTCTTGCAAACTCTGCTGAAGAATTCAGTTTCTGCATTTTGGTTTTCTGCACTCAACTCAAAGTGGAGAGGGTTCTTGTCTGAAGATTCGACATTCTGGAATGAAATTTTCTGTATTTGTGAAGCATGAAGCTCTCAACTTTTAACCACTGACCTACTACTCCCAGAGTAATCACTTTAAGGAGGTTTATATCTGATTATTTGCTGCTTGTCCTCTACTTTCAATTCTTTCACCACTACAAGGAGGCAGGCAACTTCCCTTCCTGTTTAACACTGCTCCCCCTGCTACTCTAAAGTAGTTGGCCTAATTATAGCCACAAGCAGATGCTTCCTTGCTGCAACTGCTGAGACACTCTTCCACAAGCCTTCACCACTATAGGAAACAGCAACTGCAAGTTCTGGAGACGACAGAAGCGAGCCTCTGTTACTAAGAGCTTTGTCATCTTCAGAAAGCCAAGCTGTACCTAGGCTACCCTGGAAGGCACCCCATAACTGAGAAATTTAGTTGGAAACAGGACACACGTCACACAAGCTGCTTCTCTACCAGAGCACAGAGGCGCGTATGAAGCAGAGTAACAATTCAACTTCAGGTTCTGCACAAGTCTAGGAAAACACATGAGGGACTGAGATTTCCTACAGTTTCCTCAAGCCTTATTAGTTATCACCCAGACACTGTATCGTCAAAGGTGAAACTCATCTTTCAAAGAGCTACCTTGCACAAAGATAAAATTGTTTTGTTACTGTAGCGCAGAAAGAGATTTGCGGATTAGTAACCACTGAATTCCCTTTTGCATTCAACTTCAAGCAAAGCACAAGTTACCTAGCTTTGCTCTCCAGAAAGCATGGATGTGCATCACGCAACCAGTCATTCGATGTGTCCAGCATGCCCAGAGCATACCAGACTAACAAATGCTTTAGGAAATCAGAATCTCTGCTCATAAAGCTAAAAGGTCACTAGTAAGAAGGAGCACTAACCAAGTCCAACACAGCACACTACATTTTAGAAGACAGATTCTTAATGCTATTAGACAAGCAAGCAGTTGCTGATGTTGGAGGTGATCTCTCAAATCAAGAGACAAACTCTGAATTTACAATAATTGCTGTAAAAAGGTAGCTTTATAGAGCTACATAATTTTCAAACACTGCAGTTCCATTTGGGTCCCATTACAGTGACTCCTCCTTTAAGTACTTACACTATAAGTACTTTAAGGTACCATGATGCAGTAGGAAACCAAGCCACTTACTTTGAAGAGGTGTACTGTTTCATTGCAAGTTAAGATCTGAAACCCTAGTTCAGTCTGTCCGCTGCATGGAACGCACTCATAAAACTCTGGCTCCTTGTGGGTCAATGAATAAAGCACGACAAGAAAACTCCCAGATTCTGAAAAAACCCTAGAATAGAAAAAAAATCCCAAATGCATCTTAAAAAAAAAATTAAGAAACAGGAAGAAGGCCCTTAGTTTCTCAATATACCGAGCAAACTATCACACAGTTTAGCAAACTGGTGAATCACTGCATTTTGAGTGGTATCGAGTGATGGACTTATGCCACATGCAAGAATCAAAGCAAAGTAGAGAAACTGGAATAATTAATTTACTTTCTAGTTCAAACCTTTAGGATCACTCAGTACTTTAAATGAATTCCAGGAAGACTTCAATCATACCATAGAAGAAAACATCTGTAAAAATGATATTATAGTTTTTTTGATAATTCAATTGGACAGGTATTATAAAGCCAGTCAGTGTTTCAGTTATCCCTAAATATTCCAAAAATGCTCGTTAGCAAACAGAAGTTTTTTCTACAGGTTAAGAACAGTGAGTAACAACAGTCAACATTTAGCACAAAAGATCAAGGATAATGAAAATAACATGCATTTCCAGGAAAACTTAGTACTACTTTCAGAACAATTTTTCTTTTAATAGCATTTGTAATGCACTTGTTTGGGGAGGGGAGAGCGGGGTGGTGTTTGTTGTTGGGTTTGTGGTTTGGTTGTTTGGGGTTTTTTAAGTGGTATATGTGATAAAGAAAGCAGTAGGAACAAGATGCTTGAAAAAACACATTCACATACAACTTTAAAATTATACTTACGATTTAAGAGTTAAAAATGTATGATGCACAGATTAAGCAGTTAATCTGCAGAGGTTAATTCTGTTTGCATGGTTCATCAAATCTGCCTAATCCACTTCCAAGATGGAATCAGTGAAAGTTAATGAGAGTCAAGCATCTAACTTGCCTATCTAATAATCTAATAGGGGCTCTTATCTGTATCTGGGCATATTTAAATCATTAAGGGAAAAAAGTCTATTCTGTAATTACAGACACATCTGTTCACCAAATGTGATTTTATTTCATAATTTAAAGGCAAGTGTGGTCGAGCAGCAGAAATTCTTCTGCATACAGCATATTTTAAAGTTTCATCTATCTGAAGAACAGTTTTAAACTATAAACACCGAACTCCCAGCTTCCATGTAAATAGAACTTGGCAAATGTTACAAGTGAAAAGATGTAGAGAATGAGGAATGATTATCTACTAACATCACAATAAAAAAAAAATCAGAATGCAAAAAAAAATTAAAACCGGAATATTTAGCTGAAACTTATAACAAGACAGTATTAGCTGCAAATCAATAAGCTTCAATATGTTGGTCAGATAAACCAGGGAGAAAGCCTATGTCAAAAGACCCATAAGAAAAATTCAAAACCAAACCCCTTCCACTGTTTAAACTAGCATTTCCTGCTTGCTTGTCCTTATTTAAACTAAAATGCAGTGACCTTAATGATACTAAGGTTTACCGTCTTCTTTCTTTGAGATATCAGCCCAGCTTTCTAACACTTCAGTCATAGAAAATTTGTGAGGTAGAAGTCAAAACTGGAAAGAACAATTAAAACAGATAGCCCCACCTCATATATAAATCACAGAATTCCCTCAAATATCTCTGAATAGAGCCCATGCTGCCATGCATTTCTGTGGAATACATTTTTAGGCAGCCAATAGCTTCTATGTTTTGTAGATAAAAGTGACTTGCCTTTCTTGAATTGAAGAACTGAATAAATATCGCAAGCAACAGGCCCAGACTTGAGGACTGCAGATATGAGTAACTCCACTCAGCCAACTAAAAGTAAGAAGAAATATCCAATTAGACACAGTTCCATTACCAAGTTTCCACTAAGAAATCCCTCTAATACATCTCAATCAATTTGTGTATTAATCTGTACAAACAGAGCCAAACACTTACACTCCAACTAATGGCAAAGTATAAGCCTTGGGATCAGACTCAAGCAGCAAAAGCAATTTTCGTGTCTGGTCCATAGTAAGGTATCTGAAACAAAGGAGAAGTTGGGAGGTTTTTTACTATTTTGGAAGTCAGTCTTCCAGAAAATTCATGAAGAGACAAATACAAGTTTAGAAAATAGTGCAAAAAAGAAGTTTGGGGAAAAAAAAATCAAAACCATTCCTCCTCCACACTTACAGCAATTCCTCAGCTTTTCATCCTTTCACTGTGTATCAAAGAATTATCAAGGACCTTACTATTATGGTAGTCACAAGTCCAGAATTGGAAGTCATGTTAAATTTGAAGAGTAACTTTCAGGGATGCATTCACAAGGTCCAAATAAAATAGCATTTGCTGGCTTCAAATTATTTCTCTGATTGACTCTTAGTTCATCCTACTAAATTAGCTATCAGTCACAATACCATCTTATAAGCATGATCAGTAGAAAAAGCTTTGATTCACCTTCACCCGATTTTCATTCTCGAGCCAGCACTGATACTGTTTAAAAAGCTGGATGCTCTTTATATTATGTTAATTAGAGTTGTGTGTCCCTGCCCCAGTAGAAAGATCCTTCTACCGAAGTCAAAAGCAAGAACTACACTTGCTGAACCAGTTAATATCTTTGCCCCACCCCGTTTCCTGTTTTGTGTTAATAATGTGTTCAATTTTTCTAAGTCCAAGAAGTTATGTTATTTTTATTATGTTATGCCCATTATTTTACTAAAAAGCAAAGCACTGTTTGAGATCTCACCTTCCTACCTGCTTTAGAAAATGCAACAAACTGCCAGGCAACTTTAATAGCTTTAGCACAACCCTTCACTCACCCACATTTATAAGTTCCTTGAACTTGTGCAATATTCATAGGGCTGTTCAAATTTCTTGCTAGGGCTGTGGGAATAATCGGGACAGACTTCATGGGGGTATATTCCAAGATATTTGCTGCGGTAATAGAAGCCCAGTGAAAATTAAAATGTAGATTATCCAAGTTTTCTGTGAAAACAATGTGAGCTCTGACAGTGAGCAGTTTAGAAAGATCCAGTGACTCTTTACTGCACAGACTGTGCTGCAGATCCTAGAAGTAGGGAAAAGAGAAAAGAGTTAAATACACAAAAATTGTCTTCGTATGACAACCATGATTCAAGTTGTATTATGCTAGGAACTCAGATCACTCATCATAGCTACTATTGCAGTAGGCACAGTATAAAAAGCTGTTAACCCAGGCCTTCAAAGCTCATAGCTGTACCAAATATAATCAATAATGTGAAATATACTTGAAATTAAGTTATGCATATCTTAGCATTGCTTTATGATGTATTCAAAAACCTGGGGTTACTTAAATTGTATAAAAATTAATAAAATAACAAGCAACTAGAAGGCTCAAGGTGATCTATCAAAGTTTTTTTACGTGCATTCAAGAAATTTGTAGTTTAACACCTGGATACATCATGATCAGAACGTTTATGTATGAAGTATGCATTATTTTTATTACAAAATATACACAACTACTACAGGCAAACATTTATAGGAACGGAAGGTGTATTTACTAATTATACCTCTACAGCAGAGCACAGAAGCGACAGATGCACATTTCAGCTATAACTGCTAACCTACATAGACTTTACTTGCTTTCTTGCAAGTCACTTGTTTAGTACTACTTTTTAATCAACAATTGCATAAATACTGCAAATAATTTGTGACAGATTTGAAGGAAAAAGCTGTTTTTTCTTGTTGGAGTAAGTTTGTTGCAATCACTCTTGTCATGCTGGGTTTGGTGGTCAGACCAGCTAAAAAATTTTGGTCAGACAGCAAGATTTTAGTCCAAAATTAAAGACCGTGTGATCCTTAAATACCTATGAAGGCTAACTGAATTTTACAGTTTCCGATACACTTTTCAATGACACTCGAGCAGCTCATTTCAGATAACCAACTAAATAGTCTTACTTCAACCACAGCTCTGCTGTGTTTGAAATCCACGATGGCTGGAAATCAAGCCCTGTGCATAGTTCAATATCCTGCCTAGAAGCCAGTTTATTGCTTAAGAGACCCAAAAGTTGCCAAGGGCTGCTTACCTTGAAAGCCAAGCTGATATCTTCAGCACTGTGCACTATAATATTATCTGAAGAAGGTCCCCAGGTGCTAACTGTACATGGAATCAAAAAGTCTCCAGGAAGAGACGCGGTTGGAATTTTGCCCGATCCACCAGCAACTTCTCGACCAGGATCAAAGCGGTCTATTGTTAGTGTTATGCCTTCCCCAGCTTTAAAATAAATAAATAAAGTTAGAGTCCAAGCACAACAACTCAGGCTCCTTGATAATGACTTACTCAACCAACATTTTCTGTTACCCTGATGTTTAAAGTTACCTTCATCTACTGCAAGAGTCCCAAGTAAAAAACAGGATAATAATTTCTTTTCATTCTGCTTAGCATGACGATAGGCAAGTCGCAAGGTTTTCTCCATCATAGATAACTTTGGGTTTCTAAAAAGAGACAATAAACAAGTTTAAGACCTAAATTAATTTTAATGCTTTTTTAAAAAAGTATTCATTATATTCCAATAGCTTCCATGGTTTTTTGTCCTTTAAAAAGAAAATACACAGAAAGAGCCAGCGGAGGCCCCTCTGAGCTGTATATAAGGGCTGTCCACGCTTACACGCACATATACACACATACTTGCCCATATATTTTCTTTAATACCTACAGTAAGATTTTTATAACATCAATATAATAACTACCCAGTTAAGTAATAAGGATCAATTTTTACCCTCCATTTGTTTTACAAGTGCTTCAGATTTGCCTCCAGACTGATTCTAAACAAAAAACCATCAGCACATTTTTGCATTTTAATCCACATTCCTGAAGCAAGCAAAATGTTTAGTTTTAAGTTTTACTTGAAGCACTCTATTTGTATCCAGGTTATCAAAAATATTTTTTTCTCTGTAAATATTTAGAGACAAACAAAAACACATTAAAGAAAACTCCAAGGATGCAATTACTTTTACACCTTTCCATATGGGAAGAAAACAGAATGAAATTGTAAGTTACTTCAGACTGAGGCACTTCCAACCCACTTGACTGTGATACACCACAGAAAGGGAAACTCTCACGTTTTTCCAACAAGAATCCCTATATACTTATAAGGAACACACTGGCTGTTTCTTTGTGCTTTGTCATACACCACACTCAAAAGAAAGTGAGGCTTGGAATCATATAATTCTTATTTTAACCTTTAGCCGCTTAGAAAAGGTTATCCATACCTGTAATAGGTGATGTGTGAGCTAATGACATCACCCATAGGGACCGGGTCCCAAAGTGCGCACTTCGACAGTGGGAAACTGAAAGGGACCATCCTTTCGGGAACAAATCTGGGAAAAGCACAGAGATAAAAAAGGAAAATGGATCAAGCTCAGTACTTTCAAACAGCATTTAGGAAGGAACAAAGGAGTAATGTTGTAAGAAAAAGTCGGATACATAAACTGTTGATACTTTTTTTTGTTTCCCCAAGTCAAGGCCAAAGTAGCAGAAACTCTGTCATAAAGTTGTCAAGGATATGAACTACAGAGTCAACACAAAACTTTCTTTTCCCACCTGATACTTCCTTCACGTAATCTTGGAAGATGTGTAGGCCAAAATAAAAGTTTGCAGATAAAGCTCAAGAAAAACCTGCTCTGAGTACACCGTATGAAAGGAAAATGTCATCAATCATTACAAACTCCCAAGCAAACTTAACATTAGATCAGCTTCCAACAGCCCTGTTTCGGTCACTTTTTTAAAGTCAGCATTCAATCCGCTTCAGTTTTGAAGACTTCTGATATGATGCCTTGGCTTAAGCCAAACAATACAGTGCAAAATTTGCAATCAGACTTCAGAGGCCTGAAGAAATTAATACCTAAACTTGTTTACACAGGCAGGATTACATTTTTTTAAGAATTGCCTAAACCAAGTATACGAAGAAAAATACAAAACATTTGTCACTCCACATCATTTGCCAAATATCTCAACACTTTTAAACAAACAAACAAGAACTTCCTTTGTAGGTATTTGAAGCCTCAAACTTTGGTAAGGTGCTTCCTTTGTATTTCCTTACATTCCCAGGAAAGAACTTTCCCTGTTTTTAAGGCGGCCCTCTAAGCAACTTACCAACCTCTCGTATTCCCAGCGACAGTCAATTGATTCCCATTAAAAGTTAAACGCCCACCAAAATACATCCTAATTAAGGCTTGTGAAAGGGGAGGGTTTTTTAAAGCCGCAGTTCTCACTAGTTTTTGGCAAGCAGGGATCATAAACACCCACCCCCACCCCCAGCTCTTTATAGACAGAGTCGCACTGGCAGAGCGGCATCGGGCCCAGCCTCTGCCCCGACGGGCCGGGGGGCAACAAACCACCTCCCCCCCGTCCCTCCCCTCGCTACCAAGGGTACTCCCGGCCCTCCCAGGGGGGTTTGCCCAAGGGGGTACCTCAGACCCGAGCCGGGCAGAAGGGGGTCCATGCAATGCGGCCACAGCGCTGCCCCCTCCTCTTCTCCCTGCCGGGGGGCACCGGCGTGAGGCGGCGCCCAGGCGCGGGGCCTGCCTGCCACAGCCCCTCCCTCAGCCGGCCGCCTCAGGGCGTCCGCCGGTGTGCCCCGAGAGAGGAGGGGAGCGGCTAGTGACACCTCTTCCCTGAGGCCTAACGAGCGCCGGGAGGCACCAGGAACCGCCTCGCCTCCCGCCGCGGCGGGACCCGACCCGACCCGCTCCTCTCCGCTCCGCCGCGCCCCGTCCCGCCCCGCTCCGGCGCCTTCCTCAGCCCAACACCAACCCCCCGCCTCGTTCCCCGCCGCCAGCAGCCGCCGGCCAATCAGAAGGCACAACCGGCCGCGATCCCGCCCCCGCTGCCGGCTCCGACCCAATGGGTGAGCGGTAGGAGGGAAAACGCTCGACCAATCACAGCGCAATCCGGGGGAACCAACCGCCAGCGCGCGCGCAGGGGGTTTAAAAACGCCGGCGGGGCCTCACAAACGGTCCGCGGGAAGGCGGGGAGCGCGCAGGCGCAGTGGGGCGCGCCGAGGTTGCCATGGCAACGCCCCAGCGCCGGGGCCGGGCCGCGCCGGGGCTGACAGGACGGCGGCGGCTGCCCTGGGTTTCGAAAAAAACTGGCACAGCCTATCCGCCCGCCCGCCCGGTCCCGCGGCAGCGTCGCTCCGGCCTCGTCCTTATCCTTTCCCAACCAGCCTGTCCCGGGCCCGTGAGCCACCCGCGGCGTTCACCGGAGGACGGCGCGTCGCTAGGCCGCGGCTGGCGGAGCGGAGGACCGCCGCCTTGCGCGCCTGCCCGCCCCGCCCCTCCCCTCCCCGTCGCCGCCGGGGACCCGGAAGCACTTTTCCCTCGGCGGGGACAGCTCAGCAGCGGGTGGTGGCGGTCGCAGCTCTTCCTCAGTCCCGGCCTCGGTGCCCGCCCGCTCCACGGCCCCCGCACCGCCGCTGTCCTGCTGCTGCTCCGCCGCCGCCTCCTTCTCCTCATGAAGCCCGTCGTCGTCTTTGTCCTCGGCGGGCCCGGGGCGGGCAAGGGGACGCAGTGCGCTCGCATCGTGGAGGTGAGGGCAGCCGACCCGCCGGGGAGCGGGGGGGTTACGGGACTGTGTGTGCCGCCGGGCTCCGGCAGCGGGGGGCTCTGCGGGAGCGGCACGCCGGGAGTTGTAGGGTCCCCCCGCCAACCCCTTTCCTCCGGTAGGGTCCGTGCCTCCCCGTGAGGTGGTCGCTTGGGGGAGCTTGTCCCCCTTCGCCTGATGGTCTGGGCTCTTGTCCAGCCTCCATCCGCCCCTTGGAGACAGACGATAAAATAAAAATGACTGACCCGCATCTCCCCGTTAGCCGGTGAAGTGGCAGGGGCAGACCCCCCCCCCTCCCCCCCGGCCTGCCCTGTCAAGCAATTTAGCCGGGAGCCGGCCTTTTTTTTTCTCCTGCCTTTTCTTCCTTCAGTACCCCACCCGTGATCCCACTCCACCGGTGGGTCTGCCTGCGTTGGCACCCCCCCCGGGCAGGGGGACACTCGCCTGATGCTTGGAGGCTGCCCCAGGATGGCAGCAGTTTAACTGTCGCCCACTGTGCCTTGGCAGAGGACCACAGCCCTCCACAAAGTTCCTGCTGTGTTGTCAGGCCGGTCTTGCAGCCTGGCTTGTGTGGGTGGTTCCGGACACGTTTGCATGGCTACGTAGGTGACTGCAGGGCTGCCACCTGCCTGCCTCGGGTTTGTGGCCTGGGAGTGGAGGCAAGGTGGTTTACATTGACTTCAAGTGTGTAGGGTCAAGGTCCTTGTCTTATGAAGCCTGTCCCGTATAGGTAAGAGCTGGTAGAGTAGACGTTGCAGGGTGTTGGCATTCTGACCTAGTGCCATCTCTGTAAGTTATGAAAGTAAAATATTGTTCTGTGACAGAATACGGTAGAGGTCAAAGGATGTCCTGACCCCATAAGTGGTTAATCTTGTTCTCTTTTTTTCAAAGATCTTAAAACTGACAGTATAAGTTGAGAAGACTTTCCGCTATATTTTTCACATTTTCAATTTTCCAAATACATTTTTACCAGCCCTATGACATAGAACAAGCATCTAAGAACGGTGAATGCTATGTGGTGTAGCTTTTAAAAAATAAAAAAATGCAGGAGTAACTGCACTGTATTTGGGTGGATAATTACAGAAGTAGTTAAGGCTGAATGCTTCCAAACACATGTGTATGTTGGATTTGAAACAGATGCTTTTTTCCTCTTTTTTTTTTTCTGAGTAGTTGTGTGTATTTTTCTTGTTGAAAGGCACGTAGTATCGAAGCTGAAAGAAATGACTAAGAACTGTAGCAATGCCCATGTTTCTGAAACTATTAGTGGGAAAAAAGAACCCACAATTCCTGGCACGTTTTGTGTGTTGTCTATTCTGGTGATGCCGTGGCATTGCTGTTACAGTTTATCCACGCTGCCATTATATCCCAGTCCTCAGTGTTGTATAACTAAGTTACGCGCATTTGGTCCAGACTGAAAAATGCCGTTATGACTTTAGTTCTGAAGGATTTTAACCTCAAATTACAGACTCTCATTCAAACCATCTTATTCATTAAATTAAATTGTGGAATGAAAGGTTCATAGTACTCATAAAGACTTTTTGGTCAGGTCATATTCTGCCCCTAGCACATAGCAAACAAATGAGCTTAAACTATAGGGGAATCTTATAGTCTGTCATTAATGGCTTTCAGCAGACCATTAAGGTAGCCTCAGGGCTGAAGTACTGTGTGTGGCTGCTGGCCTGTGTTTAGAATTATAAATGCCTTTGGCTTGATAGGCTAATTTAATTGGATAAAGATTATTAGGAGGAGTTCAAATGAGTCATTGCTACTCAAATTGTATTTACAGCTAAAAATGAAAGAAGAAGAAAGTTAACTTTGCTTGTACTGTGTTTATTCTCTAAGTCTGGAAAGGGAAGTCCAAATACTAATAAATGTAAATTTGCTTTAAATCCGCTAATTTTGTTCACTGCAGGGAAAGGAGTTTATTGAAGTCAGTGGTCTGACAGTAGAAAGCACTTGGACCCGCTGATTGCGGTGGACAGCCTTGCTGCTCACTTGGACCCCTCTACAGGAGCCGCTGGCTGAACTTTAAGGGAGAGAGGGTCTGAGGTAGTTGAAGGGAGAGTTGGAGCAATGTGAGCCTGCTGGAAAACTTTAGGAAAAGGGAACATGAACAGGGAAGTGTGGATGAAACACAGCTGAGGTACTGCAGAGCAGCATCCTTTTTTAAGCACGCATCCTTGGCCTGGCCCCTGGCAGCCCCCAGAGAGCCCTGGTGCAGGCAGTTGAATGGCCTGTATGCAGTCAATGCTGCCTTTAGGTTGAAGGTGTATTTTTGGTCGGATTTTAAACCCCATTGGCAGCTTGCCACAGAGAAGAGGGACTGTAGCCGAATAATAATAAACCTCATTCATCCTTGTTGTAAACGGACTGAATAATACTAGTTTACATTTGGAATGAATCTGACCCAGTATCTTGCTGTAGATCTGAAGTTTGTGCTCAACAAAAAGTCAGTATGAGCTATAAATACTTCTTGATTGCTATTCATACTAGAGATTTAGGACAGAGCACATCACATGTGTAAGAAGTCTCACTTTGCTGAGGGGAGATCTTGCATGATTCTAGCATTAAATGATTCTATTAAAAAAAACCAAAACCAAGCAAGGGTAGCCAGAAGCATTCTGTAGAGTAAAGGGAGTATTACATACTACCTGGGAACGATTTCTCAAAGAAGTGTTGTAATTGTTTTGCTGACTATGCGTTACATTCCCAGAAAAGGGAGATGGCTATCACATGTTGTAGGCGAAATGTCTATTTCTTAAGTACTAACCTAAATCACAACTACTCAATATGTGTGTGCTGGAGTCCCTCATTCCAGAGAAGGCGTGTATTCATGCCAAATTTGGACCAAAATGGAGAAATGGTTTGAGGGAAGAAGACGCAGTAACAAGCGGAAATGGGTATTGACATAGTGTATGACAGGGAACAGCAGGTAAGCGATTAGGTTTCTTTGTCTTCGCAGATAAGGTTGGAAAAGACAGCTGAAGCAGGCTGGTTTTCTCCGATATGGAGGGAAGACTTCTGTGTATGTTCCACAAACTCACAGAATCGTCCCTGAAATGCAAATGCAGCAGAACTGCTGCTCTGGACCAGTTCTTCCTACTTAGGAAGGGATGAAGCAGAGTTCCCTCTTAAGTTCTTATCCTCTCCCTTCCAGCTCTGCAGATTAACTCCTGAAAGCTTCCATAGTTGTGTGAGGTGGAGTTTGCCGTCACCTGAGAGCGTGGCGTAGCTTATTGTGTGAGGGAGAATATTTGAGCGGGTAGTTGAATGATGTCATTTGAATGCAGGTTTTTGTAGGACAAAATGAATGTATTTTATTGCTGTCTTCTGAACTTTGCTTATAAAATGCTTATGGTAAAGTCAAAGCAAAAAAATGTGTTCTTCAGATCTGCACCATCTATGCTTTCATGTAGTTAACTTTTTACAACCTTTGCCTGAAATACAAAGCTCTTTGGTTTGGGGGAAGAATAATTAAAGCATTTGTCTTTATTCCAAACAAGATTTGAGTTGTCTTTTTTTGTTTGTTTGTTTTGGCAAGGTGATTCTGTAGGGATTTGGAGTATGCAAGACATCCCTCTTTGTGTACCCAAAAATATGCTTCCACCACAGCCCTATCCTGTATGTATGTGGTTAAATATAAAATTAATCTGACAAGGTGGCATGCTGAGCCGCCTTCTTTTATAAAAGTGTAAGTTAATATCGAAAAAGCTGTTAAATTTCTTTGGGGTATATGATAAGGAGATTTCCTACGGTGAAGGAAACGCAAAGAACTCATTGTATCAGAAACACTCCTCTGGAAGTAGCAGTGGATTTTAGTTTTGCTGTTTTGTGTTAATTGTCTTCTGGAAGTCTGCTGAGAGACATTAACTTCCTTGAAATAAAAACCTTTTTAAAATTGTTTGCTTTAAACTCAACTTCTGCAATCTCTTTCAAGAGTGCCAAGTATTAGCCTTAAGTTCTCACAGTTGTTCTTTGGAATATAAGTTTATGTTTCTGAACTATTGAGCTTTTTTCAAACATAGTGAGTGATCATATAAATCCGCCTCCCGCCCCCCCGAAGATTTATCCCTAAATACTTCCATTTTGCGGAACGCAGGCTCATTCACACAGCATTGAATTTTGGGCTTTTCCAAATGGACTGGGTGCCTCTTACTGAGTTGAGTGTTCCTGAAGCACTGGGGTGCTCTCTTTGCCCCCGCTTCCCCGGGGGCACTGTCAGTGGGATCTCCTTTGTGAGTTTTGTTTTGTTAATGTGGGGGTTTTTGTTTGTTTCCCGCCCCCCTCAGGCAAGACCATATTTCAAACTAAGAAAATGTCTTCATTTTTTTTCTTTTTATTGGAATAAGCAGACAGAAGGTCTGTTACTGCATTATAGTTTATATCCCAAAGTTGTAACTTCTTTTACTAATTGCTAATAGGATGGACAAAAGCTTTTTAGGTTAAAAAAACCCCATAAAATATGAAGGCTGCAGGCTTTACACGGTTCTATTTTTATTTTAACTAGTTCTTGAATGATGTATCTGAGAACGTAGCAAACTTTGGTTGTTTTTTAAGGTTGCCCAAGATATGACGGGTCAGAACTAGGGCAATAAAAGTTTCTATTTTATGTGTTTAGATCTTAAGCCCTTTGACTTTCATTTTCAGAGTAACGACGATAAGCCAAGATAGGAGTCAAGGTCAAAGTAGTAATTTGTGTTTCTCGTGCTTTTTCTTGGCTTCTGCTCACTTAA
Organism: Rhinoptilus africanus; assembly: GCA_013400135.1. Taxonomy (NCBI): domain Eukaryota; kingdom Metazoa; phylum Chordata; class Aves; order Charadriiformes; family Glareolidae; genus Rhinoptilus; species Rhinoptilus africanus. The sequence goes on from VXBO01005298.1 coordinate 27,394, forward strand.
GGAAGTATCAAGCTGTGTGTGTAGTGGAGAGATGTGTTGCTGGACCACACAGGGCTGAATCAGAAATAAACCTTGTCCCCCACCGAAGCTGTCTGTGTAAAGAGTCCCAGCAGCAGCTGCCGCACATTGCTGATCCTTTCTCTTCCAGGAGATTGCTATTGCAAACTCCGCCTTATTCAAGTGTGGCACAGATATGACTCATGTATTTTCAGTTGTATTCATCTATTTATTCTATTTACTGAAAGCAAAGCAAGTTCTGCTCGAGGGGTGGAAGTTGGGAATCCTGTCCAACAGAGGAAAGCTAGAGGCAGCTATCGGACAGGGGGCGGAAGGGCATCCCAGGGAGGCTGCAGTCTCGGGTTGTCATTTGGAGATGTGGAGCATACGGTTTGCCTGTCCCGGTTTGTCCTGCTGAATGGGGACTGATTTGGCAGGTCACTGTGTGACAAACAAGCGAGGCATGATTTGCTCTGCTCTATGCAGCCCTGCTAAGTGCTCATCTGAGTACCAGCGCTATGGTGGGACTGATGGAGCTTGCCTTTCCACAGCACTGTGTAATTTATTTTTATTTTTTTTTTAATACAAAGGAGGAAGATGTCTGCCGTGGGCTGAAGACAGCTGATTTTTATCTTTGTCATTGACAGTTAATTTTTGTAAGAGATGTTGATTATGGTTTTCCAAATATACAAGTTCTCATTATTTTTTAAACTATTTTTATAGTAACAGTGTACTGATTTAATCTTTTTTTTTTCTTCTTAGAGAACAGCATTCCAGTCTGCTAGCATAGCAGAAAACTGAAATAGCTTTAGAAGATTTAATTCTCTATTTTCTTTTTCGTTGGTATTGTTTCTGTAATCTCAAAATCTGTCCAAATTTTAGGTGCTTGGCTTCCAAGTATTTGTAATCTTTTTTTTTTTTTTTCCTAGTATCTATTTCAAGCCTTTCAGTCTTACATTATGAATCTAGCATATATGCATCCTTCAAGAACTGGAGAAACTGCTTTTTCATTGTTTGTCAGCCACAGTCCTGCTCCCTTTCTGATTTCGGAGGAGAAGAATTAGGCAGTGGTCGCGAAAGTCACGTTCTGGGGATTGCATCGAGATGTACTTGGCAGTGCTGGAAAGTCATGCTGGCCCAACGCAAACCTTGGCAAGACGCAAGAGTGTTTTGCCCTGATTTTTTGCGCGGTTACATCACGGTCTCTTGCGAGCTCTTGGGGATGTGATGATTTTCTTCAATCCAGGACGTTTTCTGAAGGCTTATCTTGCCTAAGATGAAAGAAAACTTTGTGCCCTGTACGAATTGATTAAAACTGGCAAGAGTAGCCTGAGCCCCACATCTTTGAAGCTGCCTGTGTAGGGAGCAGCAGCCAAGCATTTCTCTGTGCTTGTTTGCGTTGCTTAAACTGATGTGTTGTCTTTGGCTGCTGGCTCAGTACAGTTAACAAATAAATGTTTTGCCCCTGAAGGAGAGGTTTGTTTTTCTTATTCCCTGGTTAATCCATTCTGAAGGTTACTCTAGAATATAATTTACTATTATCTGAAACAAGTCTATTTATGCAACAGCACTTCAAAACACTTCTATCTTTTACTTTCCTGTTCAGCTGTAAAAAACTATTTTAGTTTGCTGTTGCAAAAGACAGAGAATTCCAAAAATTGTCTGACTCAATTTCGTTTTCATGCATGAGAAGGGAAAATGCCAAGGAAAATTAAATGGTTTGGTAATCCTCTAAAACTGAAGGGATTATATTTTCCTCCTCTTTCCTCCTTTGTAGAAACTTGATGTTAAAAATATCATCATTCTTTAACTTTAGCAAGAAGAACAACATGTTAATTTAGAGTTCAGCAGAGTAACGTTTCTTGCTTAGAAGGAAAGATTTATTCTGGTTTATGGTTTTTGTAGTTCACAGTAAATATTTAGATTTGCAATTAAATAGGCATATCCAAATGCAGCGCACATTAAAGCAGGAGTACAGTGAGCTTATAGAGGATGTCTGTGGAGCTTTTTCTTCACACTTATTTAGAGCAAAATCTTGCTTCCTTTTTTCGCCAGCTGTGTAGAGTTTTGGAGATTTAGGTAATTATATCCCCTCTTAAATTATGACTATGGCAGAAATAACTTTCCACGCTTTTGAGAGTGAAATTGGAAAGCAACTGAAATGTTTATAAAGTCACTTAGTGGGTTGTGTAATATTTCTCTTGTTTTTAGTCCAGTAGCCAAGTTTTTAAATCCCAAGTTCACAGCCTTAAAAAGTGTACAGTCATGTTATTATGCTGCTCAGACACCTTTTTTAGAAATTTGCTTTGGATGTTGCTGCAGCCAGGCTGATAACCCTGAAGTTTTTTGCTGCTGCTTTTGTTTTGTGTAAAAACTTTAGGATGAGTATGTATAGGTGTACTCTGTTTTGGATGTGTAGCTAGCTTAGGTAATCCCCGAGGAGGTGTCTTTATTGCCTGTTTTTTATGGACTACTTTTGGTCAAGGACCATAGTACACTTGGTTAGTTTTTCTCATGGTGTTAAATGAGCTGAGAAGATAATTGGTTTGTGCTCTGAAATTTCCTTTATCACAGTGCATTTCTCTTTAGTAAGAGCGTGTTTGCACTAGGTGTCTATTTATGATGGCAAATGCCTGAGAAATTCAAGTGTAAGAAATACTTTTCATTGGTATTTTGCATTAGCGCTGGCAACTTTTTTTTTTTGAGATGTAGCTAGAGGTGAAAGAAAAGCGCAACGGTGTTCGCTGTTTTCCTGCACACTGGTATCAAACTGATAGATTTGGACCTGATCTCTCTGCTCTCTTTCTGTTTACTGTACGTGGTGTGATACAGGGTGGCACCAGCATCTCTGTTTACCTTCATCTGCCACATCATCGTGAGAAGAAGGCAGTAGCCTCCCGCAAGGGCTGCCTTCCCAGTTTGGCGAGTTTGTCCCCTTGAAGGGGGGCAGGCACACAGGGCTGGGTTTGAAGGAGTGTGTGTGTAGGACCGTTTGTGTAGCTGCGGCGTTAGATGCAGAATTATAAGTGATTTGATCAAGGCAAAGGAGGAAGTTGGTGCCAGAACCACAATGGGAACTTAAGGATTCCTGTCTTGTGCTGTGCTTGAAACATTCCTCCAGCTCCAAAGGACCTGGAATCACCTCATGTGCTTTTCTTTAGTAAAAGTAGTAATTCGATAATATTACAAACCTGTCGCATAAGCGTAGCAAGAAAAGGCACTGTCTCAACTTTTTCACTTCGTAAATCTAGACCCATCAACTGATCACCACTTGCAATTTTTAAGTAGTTGAACTTTTAGGATGGAGTATAGCTTATATCCGGTTTGGTGATTGTTAAATGTCTTCTTGCAGAGTGTAACATTTCAGGAAGCACTCTGGGGACAGTCTAGTTTCCAAACACGACAAAATTACTCTGAGAACAGGACATAAATGCCTACCAAAGGCCTGGTGAGCATTTTACCCAAGAATCTCTCTACTACTGTGCTTACTGAGTGTGCTGGATTGTCAGATTACACGCTGACAGTGGAATAGATCTGTCACCATCTGCCACTGTTCCCTATATTTTTCTGTTGTAATGTGGAGAATAAATGTGATTGACGCTGTTGACTGATGTTAACTTTGCATGTTTACTAATTCGAGGGAGTCTATGCCTGTTTGTTTTGCGCGTTTCAGAAATACGGGTACACGCACCTTTCTGCTGGTGACCTCCTTCGAGATGAACGAAAAAGGCCAGGCTCGCAGTATGGAGAACTCATTGAGAACTACATTAAGGAGGGGGAAATCGTACCGGTTGAAATAACAATCAGCTTGCTGAAGAGGGTAAGGAAAGGGCTATTTCCTTGTTCGTTCACTCTTGCAGGTTAAGCAACAAAGCAGTGGCCGTGTTCTGGAAGAATTGCCTTTCCTCCAGTGTGAGTAGTATGAAATGGTGGACATACAGGTGCACATCACATACTGGGCTGCTCTTAGCAATTACTCCTGTTTCTTTCTGGGTGGTTGGAGGGCAATAGGTGAAAATTTTACTTTATTTTTTTTAGTAGCTCTAGGGAAATAATTGAAACTCTGTATTCCTTTTTTCCCTTAACTAGCTTGTGGACCTCTTGGTCAGCTCTGTCATATTTGACTGGAGGGTAGAGGTCTTAAAGGTACTAAGTTTCTGTAAGTTTTAATAAAATATATAGCCGGGTGAAGGAGAAGAGCACCTGCTAATGTTCCTGTGGCAAGAAAAGCTCCAGACTTTATCCTTATTAGATGTCCCGAAAAACAACCAAAGTATCTCCTTTAAGACAGAAAAGGCTTCTGTTGCTCATGGCACTAAACTTGTCTGGAGTTTTTCCATTAGAATTAACTCTAGATCAGGGATGTTTTGGCATTTTATTGCATAACAGCACTTTCCAATGTCTTGTAGAAAATCAACTTTTAAAGCTGGAACTGTACGTTACAATATTTTGAGCTTTATGAAATAGAGAATTCAGTTTGAAAGAAGGCTATACTGTTGCATCGGTGAATTAATTAGCATGCATTGAAGGTGCAACAAAAATACATTTTGTAAATCTGCAGTAATCCTAAAATAAATGCTTCTCAAGTGACCATGTCAATATTTTGGTGGTAATTTAATAAGTAGATAAATGGTTGTATGTGTAGGAGATCATTAATTAAATGCTCTCTTATCAGGCTATGGATCAAACAATGGCTGCCAATTCCCAGAAGAACAAGTTCTTGATTGATGGATTTCCCAGGAATGAAGATAATCTTCAAGGCTGGAATAAGACTATGGATGGAAAGGCGGATGTTTCTTTTGTTCTCTTTTTTGATTGTGACAATGAGGTAATGAAGTGTGTTATTCTGTAACTTCCTTTCTGTCAGGTAGTGAAAGGACTAGTATGAGAGTAGAAGGAAAACTCGGCCTGTGAGTTTCAAAGATGTTTTTGGCAAGTTGTTTTTGCAGATGAAAAAAACGCAAATTATTTTGTTAATTTTCAGAAAAAGTTACTGTGTTTACTCTTAGTAACTGTTGTTTCGTCAAAATGAACTTGGTAGCAATGTTTGCTTTAATTCTACAGTGCTGGCAGCAGTAGCCTTTATTTTCATAGTTACGTGCTGTGCTACAGGATAGCCAGTAATCAACATTTTATTCAGCAAGTCATTAGATTACAAGGGCATTTCGACAGTGATACATTATATTCATTTAATAAGTGCCATGATATACTGTCTTTTTAATGTGTCAGTGCCCTTGAGGCATAACAACTGCTACAAGAATCCCAGCACCTTAAGCTGACTTTCTTCCTGTTACCCTTTTCCCCAGTTTCCTGAGAAACTGTATTACTTTTTTCTTTTTACTTAATTGCAATTTTTTTTAATCTCAAAGGAAAGTGAGGGGTTATTTATTTCTATTTAAAAAATTAAATAAGATTAAATTATTTTTTTCACTTAGTAGGGTGTTAATTTGGGGGTTCTAATTTTTTTACTAGATCTCAAAATAGATAACCGTGTCTACATGAGCTTCTGGATTATTTATTTTTTTTTTACTATGGATGTACTTTGTAGGAAAAAATAATTTTTAACCATTGTCCTCTTGCCTGACTAGAATAAATGTATTCATGATCTGTACATCTGTCAGTGTTGCTTACTTAAATTTATTTTTCAGAACATATTTCACTGGGCAGCTTTTAACTGGTTAGTTCTTCAGTTTTTACTTGGATTTTGATTTTTTTAAGTCCTCATTATAGCAATGCCAAGTAAGAACATTTTAATTTATTATAACTTAGAATGTAGCCTTGCAAAATTCTTGCGAGAGCATACAGTGACTTTCTTTCAGTGCAGGCGTTTATTAGTAGTCTAATTTCACATGCTGCTTTTCGGAAAGTCTGAACACATCCTTGAAAATCAGGTCATTTTCTTCTTTAAATGGCTGAAGTTGGAGACCCAGTTGAACCACAGAGCTTGATGTTGCTTTTCCACTGCTATTCAATTCCAGTGACCCAAATCCCATTTTAAGAGCCCACACTTTAATAAACTGATGAAGTGTAAAGCTGTCATCTGTTTTCTCTGGAAGTATCTAACTCTCCATGTGAATTCTGGTTATATCCACCAGAACTGGACAGTATTTTGTGTGTCAGGCCTATTTAGATCTTCAGGATTTCTGTTCTTTATTCCTGCTTTCAAGATAGCACCTTGTGTTCTTGGTTGTGATCATCTTTTTGATGTTTTTTGTAGATATGTATTGGCCGCTGTCTTGAAAGAGGCAAGAGCAGCGGCAGGAGTGATGATAATCGGGAGAGTCTGGAAAAGAGGTACTGTCTCCAAAACTTTTCACTTCTCTTCTGTTTATATTTTACTATGTAACGCTTTCCCCCCCACCACCCTGTGTTTCCTCCTAGAATTCATACATATCTGCAGTCTACTAAGCCTATAATAGATTTGTATGAGAGAATGGGAAAAGTCAGAAAAGTGGATGCCTCTAAATCTGTTGATGAAGTAAGTATATAAGCCCAAAAACCATGGGGGTGACAGTGGCCGGCTACATATTTTTGGTATTCTTCTGAGATGTGTGTGTGTGTGGTTAGTGTGCTAATTAAGCACTGATGTGTATTACTGAGGGAGGTTGTGGAACCCTGGTTTTGACTCTTGAAGAACTGATTAAGATGTGAATAACTTTAAGAAATCAATTAGTTCTGCTGGAGCATGAGCTGGACTAAACACATTTTCAGCGTTTCTGTCTTTAACAGTGTCTTGTCTCTTTGACTTTCATGAGCTCCTGCTTTTCTGAAGTAATGTTGCTCTTCTGTCCCAGTTTCCCAGAATTGATGCCAATTTCACTATTAAAGAATTAATGGAATGTTCTAAGAAAAAAATATAAATTTTAAAAAATACTGTCGATTATTGTGTGTGCTCATTTAACTTGAAGTAACTGTTTGACTAGCGCTTCATAAAATTGATATTCTTCTCTCTCTTTTTAGGTCTTTGAAAAAGTTGTACAAATTTTCGACAAAGAAGGTTAATTCCCAGCTTGAAAGTTCATTTAAACTTGTGCTTGAATCTTGCTTGAATAGCTGCTACTGCAGTCCATTCTTTGTAATTGTTTTAAAAGATTTTTTTTTTTATTGGTTTTTTCACATATCTGACGATGATTGGAAAAGCAGTTAATTGCAAATGGGTCTGTTTTTTAAATAGGAAATAATTTCTTGTAGCTGTAGTATACAAATTTCAGCGTCCTCCTTTAGCACAAGTTCAGTTACTCCCATAGCGAAACCACAGTTAAAACATCTCTCCAAAGAGACTATTTATTCTGTCACAGTTCTGTGCCTACAATGGGCAGCCCTTCTGATTCCTTATTGCCATACACTTTTCTTTTTTTTTTAAGGATCAATTAAACAGCAGCATTAAGCAATGAGGGACCCGTGTGCCCTTGTTTGGTTTTTGGATGCTTGGACCAAATTTAGCGGATTTTTTTTTTCAGAGTATAATTATGTCACAAAGTTCCCCGTAATCCCCAAACCTGAATTCTGTAAATCAATCCACAGTTAGTATGAGAATCTGTTTTAGCAATTCTCGCAAAACTATTTAATATGCTGTTCAGCAATAGACATACAAATTACATTATGGAAAGTGGTGCTTTCTTTTGACTGCGGATGTAAACTGTCTTATAAGTTCTCGAGTAACTGGATGCCATGGCCCTGGGCTTTACCTTGTCTTCATTTGCAAAAGGTTGAGACTATAATTTCAAAGTCAGGTCGGTATTTCCATGCTCGTTTATTTTAAATGGTGGTTATATTCCTGATTACAGCATGGTCTTCACAAGATGGCAAAACTCTGAAATAGTGTACAATAAACAGTCTTCTAACAGTTCTGTCTTTTGTAACAAGTGGAAGGGATTTTCTGTATTGTTATTATTATTACTGAAATACTGTGTTGCTGAATGCTTTAAAGTTTGTTACCCGGGGAAATATTTTTATGGTTAAACTGGTGAATTTGTTTCCCTAAAATTGTATAATTTTAATAGCAGTTTGTGTGAAAAAATTGTAAATTATTGCACTTTTGTTATGATGTGGTCAACTGAGGGGGAAGATACCGGCAGAAAAACAGTTCTATTCCTTTAAACAAATTGAGTCCTGCTTCATCATGTTCTCTTGAATTAGCCACGTACAGTCAGTAGCAATAGTTGGGATAAGCAGGTAACTGGTTGAAACAAACTGGTTTAAATGGTTGTAGAGATGTGGTGTAATTCTGCCTTTTGTTTAAAGTAACCTTTTTTCTCCCGTATATAGTATGCATAGGTCTGGGGGGGGCCGAACATGCGTTCCTTGCATGCCCTGAGCTTTCACTGAAGAAGGCGCCAGAAGATGAGTGTTTTAACTAATTTTAGTGATAGAGTGGTTCTTCCTACGTTAACTGACGCTGTGATTGGTTTGTGATACGCTAATCAATGTTGCAAATCACAGGGAACTGCAGTTTGGAAATCTTGGTTTTCAGCTTTTCTTTACTGATGAGATTCTGCATTTAGGAAAAGCCTTTAAATTAAGCCTAGCTTCTAATTAGAATCAGACGTGTTGGTCTTCATCCTGCAATCCAATTCACGCAGCCAGATTTGTGTTTGTGTGAATTCTCATCTCGCTGAGGTTCTGGAGGCTGCGGGACCGGGGCAGAGGTGGGTACAGAAACAAAGGGTAAACTACAGTATCTTTTCCATTACGGTAGGAATTAAAACCTTGGACTGAGCACAAATAGCCGTTTACTATTGCAAAATATATGGACCATGACTACTCTTGTGAGTGTGGGAGGCTAATGCTTTTGCTTTATGAATTTCCCCTTAAAAAAAAATATTAAATCATGGAATTTAATTCTTCTTGTATGAGTATGCTGACATAGGATAGGATCTAGTGAAACTGCATGTTTTGATATGAAGGTTAGAATCAGGATTTTCCCAAAAAGACTTCAAACAGGATGCTTTAATCTAATTAGGGAGATTTAATTATGTTTTGTTTCGAAGTTACTGGTTTTCACAAGTTCTGTTCAGAATAGAGTATCTGTTTTCTCTCATGGTATACTTTTCTGTGTATTTAAGTGCTGAAACAAACAAACAAAAACCCTTTGTAACAAGTTTTTAGAAAAAAACCAGTGTTTTGGCAATATTGAATTTGGAGTGGATTGTAATGTGTCTGTGCAAAGACTAGATTTTTTTTTTTTGTCATTTTATTTATTGAAGATGCCATTAAATGTGTTACCAATTCTTTCAAGTTGGATTTATGATTGAAATAAAGATTAAAGGCAGTATGCCAACGTGTTGTGTCTGTTTAGCGGCAAAACTGTACAAAGAATTTGAGAAGATCCAATAAACTTTGTTCTGTGGCTTAATACGAGCATTTGGCTTACAGTTATCAGTCAGAAGGGGCATTTTTCACATATATCTATCTATATGAAGTGTGTATTTATTAGTGTTATATTTTGCAAGCCTGTGTACGCACAGCTATGTGTATAAAAGTTCAGCTTTCACCATCAAAACTGAAGTCTTGAAGACCCTGTTAAGCACAGAATAAGATGAAGGAAATGCCTGTGGAATTGGTACCTTTTCTTGATTTTACAAGCGTGCCAAGTTACTCTGTTTGTATAGTTGTGCAGTGATGAATCATTTGGCACATCTGTGAAAGGAAGGGGACTTGGGAAGTGGACCAGGGAACACAAACCTATCGCACCGGTGCAGTTGAAGACGCGTTTTTTTTCCCCTTGGTACTTCCTGTGTCCCCGCTGATTTCTGGGATGCCATTCTGCCACTTTGCAGCAGGTGTCTACCTGCTGGACAGGGGATTGGGGTCCTAAAGGAGATGGGCGCAGTGTAACCTTTTTTTTTTAAAAAAAAAACCAAGCAAACCAAAACTAAGAGGTTGCCAGGCTTATTTTTTTTTTTTTTCCATAAAACTTTGTCACAAAATGGGTTGTAGATTCACATGTAGGTTTTTAGGAAACATCGTGTTGAACTTGGAAACCTTCCTCTGTAAAGATTTGCCGAGCTGGCCTGCAAAGGGACGGGAAAAGCAGGGGGGTTTCTAGCAGCGTAGGTGTCTCCCCACTGGTGGAAATACATAGACCAAACATCATCTTTTTTGCTGAAACTTCATCCTGAGGCTGTAGAGTCTCCTTGGGCACTTCCCACTCCCACAAGTGGGAGGCTTGAACTGAAAATCCCTGCCTAAAAGGTGCCAATTTTTTGGAATGAGGGCAGGTGAAGGAGACGCTATGGTGGAGAAGACTATAACCACGCATTTGAGGATTGCCTCGGCGTAAGATATTCCCCACTGGAAACGTTTGTCCTTAATGAGAGATGGTTTGTGAGGGAGTTCCAAGGTCTTGTGCAAAATGCTGCGTCTTACAACAGTGGGGGCATCTGCGTGCTGCTGCCAGGCTGGACTGGGGAGAATGGGAGAGCTGAATGGAGAAAAACCCCTCAGCTCGGACTGGAGCTGCCAACTCTCGTTACCGCTTGGCAGTTTCTAGCTGCCAGCACTTAGGAAAGTTGCAGTTTAAGAGATTACTTTTCTGCTTAGTTTGAAGTTCAGTACCAGCTGGGTCCCTGTTGTGGCGCACGTGTCTCCGAAAGCGACCATCTGTGACGGCTCGGCTGGCCTCCTGCTCGGGGTGAGGGGGCAACCATTGGCCCCTCGGCAAGATCGGGTTGTTTCTTCGAGGCTCGGTGCAGCAGGACACGGAAATGGGGACAGCTGGGGCTGGGCGCTCGCCCCAGTCCAAAGATCCTGGGTGAACAGCTAGTGATGAAAACTGCGCCACGATGCAAAGAGGGTTCAGCTCATCAGGTAACGAAGGAGACAGTAACAAAAATATTAAGGCTCATGGTTTTTTTACAGCAGCGGTTCTCACGCTCTTTTGATCTGCAGACCTTTATAAATCTTCCAGTGGAAATAGCAGGGCATAGACGAATTTAATCTTGCCACTCTCTGCTATTTTTCATGGGTTGCTTAGTTTAAGATGGTGGTTTTCAGCCTGTGGTCTGTAGAGTGTTTCCGTTGGTAACAATAAGCGTCTTTATTGAGTCTTCTAATCTGCTCAGCTGATGCATTCTCGATCCTCTTTGCTTTCTGCCTTTTCACGTCTTTTCGTTACCTTTCTGAATGGTGGGTGCTCTTTGGGACGGGGAAGGGGGTGCCCTCGCCAATCTCTGTGTGCCTCGCAAAAGAAGTTAAATCTTTAAATTCCTTCTGCTGGAGTAATCGGAACCTGTTTCTGCTTGGTACATAATCTGCTACAAAACTGAGGTAAAGCACACGGTGATTTTTTTTTTTTTAACTACAGAAAACCTCGGTGTAGTACTTCTGCTCTTTTCTCCTCTGCGAGTGAGTTCAGATGTGTCTGTCTTGCTTCATCAGCATGAAAAAACCCCAACCCCCTTCAATCACTAGCTGTTAAACTAGCAGTGACCTGTTACGCTTCAGTGGGAGCAAGTGAGATGATTGAGAAAGGGAGGAAAGACGCTTAAAGAAGCTCAGTCCTTTCTGCTTCGCTAGTCAGGCTTCAGCTTTCCATAGGGATCTATTCCACAGAGAAGCGATGCTGGTATTTAGTCCAGCCATTTCGTGATTATGCTGGATAGAAATTCATACAAAACGCCCTGCCTAGAAATTGCCCATCTCCCCCCATCACCTTTGCCACCTGGAATTCCAGGGGTCGTGAGGGCAGGAATTTGTCTTCAGGGTAAAGCTGTAGAAGCTAAACTGGGCAGGAGGAAGACAAATTGAGCCACGCTGGCGAAGAACGAGACGCACAACTTGTTTCACTGTGGGCAGCAACGCCAGGCTATTTTGTCATCCTGGTTTATAACTGCATTCAGGCAGCAGAGCAGAAATTTTCTCTTCCCTCCTCCAACGTTTGGCAGAAAGCTTGCTTTTGTCTAAAATGCTTCTTAAGCGCTGTGCAAACCATTCAGTCCTAAACCAAATACCAGTTTGAGTTGGGCTTTTTCTTTCTAATTTACAAATAGGGGGGTTTGGGTTAGTTCCTTGTAATAGCTGCTGCAGCGAGACAACTCTTGGAAAATACAAGGCGCCATCCCAAAAGATATTATCTGCTTTATTCTGGAGGGCTTTTTAGCACAATGCAGTTTCTTTGTGGTGAGAAATGGCAAAGATTGCTGGGTTGCTGTGCGACTACCAAAGTGTAACGATATGTGGCTGGTGTGTGGAAGCGGTATCTTGTGCAGCGGCTCTGCTTGCACAAAGCTAAACTTTTGTGCTCAGCCTGCACTTTTGTTTGGTGCCATGAGATGCGAAAAGAGATTTTTTGGATAGCTTCTCAATTGGGTCAAGTCGTAGGAGTGACGCTTAATCTATTGCAGGGGTCTTCAGGGATTATCAGGATCTATCAAGCTATTTGGAGGATGTAATATGTGGTGATGCCCTTTCCTGACGAGCAGTTATCTCTTTAGGTTGCTGTTCAAGATGTTACCATTGCTGTCTTCCAAACCAGAACCACCTGAAGTCTCCAGCGGTGGTCAACAAGTTATGTTCTAACCCAAATACGTCTATCCTTGGCCAAATACTTCCTGTGGTTTCATTTGGATATGATGGAAATCACCCGTGCCTTTATTTCAGGGTGGGGACTGTCGCCGTCCAAAGCTAAGCTGCCGCTCCGTCTCATACTCCACACACACAAATTTCTATGGGAGGGAGATGCTCTCTGGGGGCTGTACCGGTTTCCTTTCCAGGCCATGCATCCCGGATGGACAAGAATTCCCAAAGTATAGTAGTATCTCCCTGCCCTAAGCGGGGAGATGGTAGTCGGACCATGGGAGAAGCCCTTGGGCATAGAAGACAACGATGGCATAAAACATCCTGGGTGCGTTTTTCAAATGAAAGTATAATCAGCAACTACATTTTTACTGGGTAATCAAAATGCCTGTGGAAAATAGAAACAGGGATAATTTTCCCGTGCTCTTTCTAATTTAAAATTTTCTGCGGCAAGAAAGTGCATTTGACTGCTTCCTTGCGACAGAGCCCAGGGTTTGAAGAGCTGTTCCCGCAGCAAGCAGGGCGTTTGGCTTACCATGTGTGACTTCTTGTGAAGCTTCCCCGGGCTCTTGGATGCTGTTCTTGCCAGCGAGAGCAGATTGCTTCCAGCAATAAACATCCCACAAAATTATGTATGTTCTTTAAGAAAAGCACCGAGATCTTCTGCTAATTGCAAAAATACATAATGGATGCCTTCAGCATCTGTTATTTATTCTCTAACCAGCTTTCATCCAAAAGAAACCTTTAAACAAACATTAAGATCGGGCAGTTTAACTGTTCCAATGTGTCACACACATCTACACCCTCCGGTTTACTTACGTTTGAAACACATGCTTATCGTTGACTTCCAGTGAGTTCCAGCTAGAAGTTGTTTCTAGCTCGGAGATGTTCGCAACCTGGAGAAGGCGATGTGGGTGCCAGAGCTGAAAGCATGTCTCAGGGGTTTAGCTGTACTCTTTTTTGGAAGCCAAAGCCCAGCAGAGAGAGGATTTCGCTCACACAATTGCTTCAATCTACCACAAGGAGGGGTGCAAGGCTCGCAGAGGAGAGGATGCAGCCTCTAAGTGTCATTCATGGGCTGTACAGTATTTCCCATATATTGAAAGACCTAACTTTAAAAAAAAAAAACAACAAGAAATCCTGTTGGTTTTGGGTTTTTTTTATAATGGTGTAAGTTAAAAAATAAAAAGTCCCTATAAAGAAACAGATATTTTTGGATGGATTTTTTGTTGCACTGAGATCTGCTATATTGGTGTATTGGCAACAGTGAACGTTGTGCTTTTTTGTCAGTTTATTTAATTGCTTCTAATGAGAACAACTAGACGGGGCCAACTTCATTATTGTGGCTGTTCTGTGCCACTACATTCGTGATAGGTTTGTCATTCCCATCCGGAACCAACAAGGCAGCTTTCCGAGATTGGCTTGGGTGAGAGCTTTCCATTACTGAAGGAGCCACATACCTGATACCATGGCAGAGAAATATTCCTGGTGTCTCTCCACCTCAGAGAGCCTCAGAAAAGATCTGTCCCAGGCTGGCAGAGGGAGCACTAAAAGTGAAGCTGCTGGGAGAAGCTGAGTGGTAAGCACCCGATTCCCTTTCACGGGGGAATTTTAGAGGGAAACAAGTGTAGCTACAAGGTCAAAAACCTGAATCATTTTGTCTGTTGATAGATGTTTTTTGGCAAAATCTCCTAGTTGCCCTTCTGTTATTCCTTGCAAGGGATTCTGACGGAGAAGCATGGGCTAGTTCACTCCTTCAGCCACCACTGTGCAGATCCCACCTGGGCATCCTTCAGCAACAACAGCCCCATGCTTCCTAAAGGGATCCCAGGGAAGGGGAACGGGAAGAGGCAGGATGGAGTTGGTATCTTGGCTGGTGGAGGGCAGAGAAGGGGAGTCTGGAGATGCCGGCGGGGCTACGCTGACAAAGGCTCGTGGTTGAACAGCTTGTTTTGCTTCCTGCAAAGCCCTGGTGCTGGCCAGGCTCTGAGGAGGAGCAGGAGATGAATTGGGAAGGACAGGTTTACTGTGGTTTAGGAGAACTTCACTGCATCAGTTCAATGAATTGAGAGTCATTTACTCCCAGAGTTCCTCCAGATATTTAGCTCAGGATGTTAAACAAGTTCTCCTGTTTTCCAAAGCATTTAGAAGTGGCATTTTTCTTCAGGGAAAATATTTTTTTCTTTCAGGGAAATCCATCAGTGCAATTTTTTAGGGCATCTGCTCGTGCTGGAAGAGAATTACCTCAAGAATAAGCTAACAGAGTTGCGGGCAGACTCTGAGAACCAAAACCAGTTTGGGAGTCCAGTCCCCCTTGAGGGATATGACATTTCTCAGCAGTTGTGTCCAGCCTGCTCACATCCATCTCCGCTGCAGAATAAAACACTAGATAATTATGCTTCGGATGACATGTGTTTTTAAAAGTTACTAAGAACATCAGTTGACTAAAATGGTAAGGCACAAGTGACCCTAATAATAAAAGGTGATAACCTTAATTTTGAAAAGTAGTGAAAAAAATTATTCATCCATTAACAGACACTGCAGTAGGGATTACCCTGGAGAAGGGAGATTTGGAGTCCCTTTGGGAGAGCAGGTAGGTTTCTGCTGTCTGAGTAGGCAGAGGGCCACCGCAGCAGCTAATGACAGTGGACAGGAGGCATATGAAGAGCCTTAATTAGCTTGGTTATTATTCTTCCATCACAAGGAATTCATTAATTCCTGCCTTATCTACCCTGCTGTCCCTTCTCTGAACTGCACAGTCCCAGAAAAATAGGAGCTTGGGGGAAAAGGATAGAAGTGGGGAAATGGGAGCACTCCCCAAACAGCCCAGGAGCTGCTGAAGGGCACAGAAATGGGTAAGGTCATTGGCAAAACCCCACATGTGACAGTCCTTGGTACAAACGCAGGGTAACCCTGATGTGCTACTAATTAGCTTAATTGGTTCCAGCAGGGAACCCAGCCCAGGTGGTGAGGACAGGCACTTGGTAACTGAGCTCCTGCTGGTCCCCAGAGGTTAGTGTGGAGTTACAAAGTAGAGCTCAGGACTCTCAGGACTTTACACCGAGGGAGGGAAATGCTGGTCCTGCAGCTCCTGCTTTGGGATCCAGGGAAGGAGCGGAGGTGAGAACTCTGATTTTAGTTATTACTGTGATGGTTTGCTCAGGGACAAAGCTGCTGACTCCTTTGGACTGTCTGGGACTGGGCTGGGTTGAGCTGGGCTGTGCGAGGGGAAGGTGCTGGGGGTGGTTTTGGGCAGTGCTAGGGACATGTAGCTGGGTAGCTTCCTTGATTTTCAGCGGATGCCCTTGGAGGTAGAGCAGGGACTGGAGTGTAAAACCTTGTGATCCCTTGGGCAGGGCTCTCCATCGGCTGTGGGGCTTTGCTGTGCTGCTTGTTGGTCCCTTTCCCAACAGTAAATGCCCCAAAGCTCCTGAGGAGTTTGATGTCACTCAAGGGGACTTTGGTGCCCCAAAGCCTGCGTGACTGGAAAGCCTGCCAGGCACTCAGGGAGCATGAAATTTGGTTAGAAATCATCTGAAGCTTGTATTTTTTCCTTTGCTTTCTGATTATTTTTTGTTTGTTTCTGTCCCATAACCACAAGGAGTAGAAAAGTTGGCTTTTCTTTTAAAAGCAGGCTTAGATTTCTGTACCATCTCTTGGAGCTTCAATTAAAAGGGGGAAAAAAAAAATAATCTTACCCAAGTGCCTTTAACCCCAGTGTCGCAAGCCTTAAGGAAGCATTGATAACTAAACTTAAACTGAGAAAATGAGCAAAAGCTGAGAGGCAAAAGAGAAATGCTGAAGGTTAAATGAGGGTCCAGGTGCCTGCAGTAAGTCATGGAAACTCGCCTGCTGGAGGACCTGCCCTGGTTCATCAGGTTGGTGGCAAGCTCTGCCTGCCAGGGCTCAGCTGAGGAGCCAGAATAATCGGTCCTTTTTTTGTCTCAGTTTTCAGTCAGAGCAAGCTCTAAGTAACAAGCAAGTGAGCTGCAGGGGTAAACCCTGTCCCCTCCTTCTGCAGGGCTGTGGCACACGTGATGGAGGTGGGACAGAAAGTCCATAGCCCCATATTGCCCCCTGCCCACAGCAGCACTAGTCCTGCTCTCTGTCTCGTGTGCAGGTGATGCCATTATGGCTTTTCTGCCTCAAAAAGGTATATTTTTAACAGCTGAGAGGAGTGACAGAAATGCGAGCTGTTTGCCACGGTGCTGAGCTGCTGCTGTGGACCTGCTGGCCCTCCGTTCTGCTGCTACTATTCCCAGCCGTGGGGACAGGCCATCCGTTCCCCAGCAAATTCGCCATTCCAGGCTTGACCCTTGGTGCTTTTAACCCTGTGATGGTGTGAGCAGAGCAAACGGGCTATTTGTGTGCTAAAAATTGTGTGTCTGTGGGTATATGGAGGTGGAAAGGAGAGGCTGCGTCAGCCTGACCCCCCTGTAGGACATATACATGGTGGGGAGGACACCAGTGGGGTGGCAGTGCTGGGGTATGTGTTGTAGGGGTGAGAGCCTGTCTGGGAGATAGGTTCATCAGGTAGGCATCCGTGGAGGCGTAGGAGCCCTGTCTGGGCTCTGCACACCTGGATTTCCCCCCTCCCTGCACACCTAGACACTGGTGGTCCCCAAAACCTGCTCTTTGAGGGGTGATGCTACTGGCATCCCATAAGGTCTCCTGCCAGCAGAGTGAAAGAGTCTTTCTGAAGGTAAATAAAGCCCCAAGCTGTTCTATTATTTTAAAATGAGCTGCCTCCCATGTGTGACCTTGGGGTGCGTGTTGATGGGTACCTGCCGCAAGGGCTTAGTTTGAATCCAAATCCCCTCTGCCTTTCTCCCCTGGAATGGGAGCTGTCATCGTGCCGCTCAGTCTTAAGTCGACCTGAATGCTGCTTGTCTCTCTTCTTTAACAACACGAAAAAGTCTCTGGGATGCTGCATGATGTGGTTGCTCTGTTTTAAGGTGTGCTCTCACTCATGTGTTAGTATTTGCCTGGTCTCCTCTGCCTTGTGACTCGGGTGAAGGTGCATTCCTGATGAAAAGCTTATTTTAGTGAAAGCTGGGGAGGTGGCAGGGCCTGCAGGTCAGTGAATAGACCTGTTGTTGGGGCTGTTGTGGTGTCTTAAAATGGGCACCCATTGATTGGGAGGGGAGGAACAATGGGCACCTGGGATGGATGCCCCTGAGGTCACCCCTTGCCTCCCAGGTGAAAGCATGGTGTGGGCTGGATGAGGATGAAGCAGGTGGAAACTGGGCTCTTTGCCGCTCTCTGATAGAAAACACAACTGTGAAACTGCTTGAAATGCCCATCTTAAGGAACACAAACCCACCAGCAGCTGACAGCAGACAGTTGGGGATGGACCAGCAGTGGGACCTTCACTGCTGAGCCCTGTCTGGAGAACATCAGGCTGGTCTGATGGGGAGGCATATATCTCGGGTGAGACACGATCCCCCTGCCAGGAATGAAATAAGCTCTCACAACAGGTACTTTCCCCTGCTGACCTGTGGTCTTTTTCCCTTTTTGGCCCCAGACCACACCCTACTTGATGGGATCATCTTTAAGCAAGTCAATCAAAGGGCAGTGGTGGAGAAGAGACAGCAAACAGGAAGAGCGCAGTGGAAGGGCAAGTTTCGGAGTGACCTGATGCCAGGGTGGGGATGCAAATTGCTGGACTATGTGCTAAATGAATGGCTCCAGCAATGACATGGCCAGTCTTTTGGTGAAAATGAGGAGGGGGGAACCGTCTGGCTCCAAGAGGATACCTGGCAACTTGCGTAGAGGAAGAGCCCTGTCACCAACTGGTGCGTGAGGCTGATGAGAGGTGATCTGGGAAGGTCATTCAGAAAATCTGGTTTGCTGGCCCCAGGGGGGGACATAATCACCTTGGCCTGATGTTATCTGGGAGGCCATGTGTCATGGAGGAAGCGGGAGCCTCTGGCTCAGCATCAAGCCCTGGGGTCCCAAGGAGGCGTGGTGCCTGGTGGGAGAGGGGATGTGGCTTTGCTGGTGCTGGAGAGAGATGCGAGGGGTCGGAGGGGAGCTGCTGTGAGGCTGAGCGCTGCCTTGGCTGAGTCTGGTTTAAGCCAACTCAACTTTATTGATGTCCTCTGACGCTGGGTGCAATAGTTCTCAGACCTGTTTCTTCTTAGAAACAGGTTTAAACGTTAAACTGGTTAAAATGTTGTTTTAGTGTGATTAGTACTTGAGTCCCCCTCCCTGAGAATGAAATTTCAGCAAAATCTGTAATTTTAAAGAAAAGTTTTGAGGTTTATCCAAACGCGCATCTTTGAAGCTAGAGATTAACGTGGCACAGATCCTGGCTGGGTAAGGGTGAGGGCTTCGGACGTCACTGTGCGGTGGAGTGGTCCCAAGACGTGCATCTCTGTGGAAGCTGGGAATCCAGATCCTGATGAGTTGACCTGAAGTGACTTTCCCAAGGATTCTGGGGCACAAAAGATCAAGGACCCCAAATCTCCCAGACGATGTTAAACTACATAAGCAACTTCTCTACCTTAACAGGCAACAAACTCCTGGGAAAACCTTGTTCATATTGGCTGTTTAACACTGAAATTGGTGTATTTCTAGGGTAATCACAAAGATGTATTGGTTCATTATTATTTTCAGTGACATTCTTATTTTCACATGGCAATGTCATGAATAGAAGGGACCTGCTGAATAAACACCCATTGCCTTTCTTTGTGAAGAGATTATGTTTTGTTGTGCCTGCAGAAATGACTTCTACTGCCATGTGTTGCCCTTTAAAAGCAAAATTATAATAAATAAGCAACAAAACCCATGTCATATATACAGTGCCTATTTGGAAGGAAAAATCGGGTTTGGTATAGTGTGCGTCGTTCAATTTATTTTATATTAATTTGATTTTTTTTTTCAGTGCAGCCTGATTAATTCCACATGTTTTCCCTCAAGGTTTGGACAGTAAAACTGCTTGTCTGAGTCATCAACTAGATAAATAATTGGCAACTTCAAGGGCCCATCTCCTAAATCATTCCACAGTTGCTTGTGGCCCTAACAGAGCTTGGTTGCTTGTGCGTTCGAGTCAGCTGTAAAGTCTAATCTGGGCTTTCACTGGCCCCGGGAGACCAAAAAACTGCCGATTACGGAGCCTCACGTCGGCTTGCCTTGGCACATCTGCTGGAAGAACACAGTGAGCCGCTGGGGAACGTGCGGTCAGGGTTGGTATTTATAGCCAGGGTGGAGGAGCCTTCCTGAAACAGGCACCCCGGGGTGCACACCTGGCACCCACACCACCTTCCTGCAAGGAGCTGCTGTGATTCCCTACGTGGAGGTGGTGGGGCTTGTTCTTCCTGGTGGATCTCCTGAGCCTACAGCTTGGGAGGAGCTGACCTACCATGCAGGGAAGCCTGGGGATGCTGCGCTGGCCTCTGTGACTTAACAGGCTGATCCTGAAACGTGCCATCCCAGCATCTTTATCTTCGACAAATGCAGATATCCTAAATATAGCCCCCACTCGTGGATCCTGCAGAGTAGCCCAGATGGTGGGAGATGAGAAGCACAGCCACATGGACTGCATGAATACGGCTGTGTACAGCCCCCTCCTTGCTGAGGTCCAGCCACGTGTGAGTATCAGGAGATTTAAGATGGACGTGTACCTGCTTCTTCATACATGGTGATTGCCTGGTTTCTGAGGGAGACATGAGTCCACCTACCTGAATATGAGAGATGTTGGACTTCGGCTCTTCTGTCCCAGTGGGTTATTTCTGGCTTGGCTTATTTGTTAGGACCGCCACTTTGGGTCTTGTGGAAATCAACCATGGTGGGGTTACACTTTGGATCTGGAGAAGTCATACTGCTGTCCTGGGAACGTAGGAGGAGCTGAACTGGATGCTCCCTTGCCTGGATAAGGGGTTTTTTTTGTGGAGGGTATGACTGCAGTTCAAAATCCAAGAAGGTGCCAAAAGCAGAATGAGATACAGCTCAGCAGCGATCTCTGAGCTTAAGGAAAAATAGTGTAAAGCTGGAACAGACCCATTGCCTTCAGAGACGGCTCCAGGCTTCTCAGCAGGAGAGGCACAGCTTCTGCTGGATTGGAAAAATAAAGCAGCCCAAATGCTTCCTGTGAGCGGTCCTGGCCCCTTGGCTTCTGTCAGGCGTGTTTGGAGTAAGCCTAGTGCCTTGGGAAGGATGCTGCTGAGCCCCACGGAGGTCGCTGGGGGTGGTGGGCATGGGGGGAGCAGAGCCTTCTCCTCCTTTGCATGGCATCGAGAAGTTAAAGGTAAGCGAAGCTGAAGGAGAATGAATGGATTACGCTTTGCTGGAAAGAAAGCTCACAGTAACACAGTGCAATGTGTGACAGTGACACCCACAAATGTTAAAACAGCTCATTGAGTTAAAGCTGAGCAAACTGGTGTGCTTTTGTGTACGTGTCCCCATCACGATTTGAGCTACCTTGGCTTTTGTAGTGGCAATTTTGAACGTGGGTATTTGAAGCCCTCTCAAATCCTCATTTGACTGGTGCCTCATATGGATGCTGGGTGCAGATGCTGCCAACAGCATGGACACTAGCTTGGCTGGGGAGGTCACTGAGATCTTATGGTGGTGCTAAGCAGGAACCATAGTGTAAACCTCCTGTTTAGTGCCTACATTATCCCAATTAATACACTGATGAGAAGCTTGATGGGCACCTTCCTGCAGGGATTAACCCCTGGTCTGTGAGGGTCTGCCTTTGGTCCTCTCCGTGCTTCCTCTGTTTTCCCAGGGAGAGGATTGTTTTTTACCTCTGAGATTTTGCTGCTTGAAGACTGGTTTCCAAAGAAAACTTTGTGTGTCCACATACAGCGTGTACCGTGGGGTGTCAGCACTGGGCTGGGGCAGGGGGGCTTCATCCCAGTCCCAGGGATGGCTGGGGGCTCCCAAGAGCTCATCATCCATTCTGTGCAAGGGGAAAGGAGCTGAGCCAGCCCCTTTGCTGATGCATATTTCCCATTCAGATGGTTAACTTCCCTGTTCAGCCAACTTAGAGGCAGCCGCCGGGTCTTATTCTCTTCCCTAACCATCCACTTGTACTTTAAATAGAGGCTTTCTTCCCTCTCCCTGCCCTTGTAACATTTGGGTGTAGGTCTAGCTGTTGCAGAGAACAGCTCTCTTCCCCATGGCTGCTCAGCCCCGTCTCCTCCACCTCTTCCAGCCCAGGAAGGACTGAACTGCTTCCTGATCTCCTTGTGGGGCTAAAAGGTCCCTCCATGTACAGTGAACATTTGGTGGTGGAGAAGGGTAAAAAGCAGAGGACTGGAAGAAGCATTTCATCAGTCAAAGCAACTGGCGGAGTCAAATTACGTGTTAAAGTTTGCCAGTTGTCAGTGTGTTTAGCGTTTTGTACCATTATAAGATTTTAGGAGTCCCAATGCAGATTTTCTGTTTTGTTCATTGAAATTTGTGTGTTTTTCTAGTAGAAAGAAAACTTGCCTGGCAATTTGTTGCATGCATTTATGCCTTTTTTTAAAGTGGAAACAACCATCTGAAATCATTCTTCTCCTCTGACAGCAACATCTGTAAAACCTTAACACTGGAAGGAGGCAGGAACCAGGAGATTTATAACCCCCCGCTGAAATATTGGAACGACCTTATTTCCCGGCAATTAGCTTTGCTCAAAACATTTTTGTTTCCTATTAGAAGCAATCTACTAACATTTACATTGATGTGTTTAATAGCTGTTGGCCATCTCTGAATTCAAGCAGGCGAGGCAGGAGGAGAGGGGAGGAACAGGCTTTGTAAACTGTGAGAACATTTGTGTTGTGTCGTGTGTTGTGCTTGTTGATAGTGGTGAAAACATCCATCATGCTAGGCTCCAGAATGGGGAATGACATCTCTTGGGAAAGGGAAGAGAACTGGTGTTTGGCCAAAGCTTCTCTACCACTGCAGTGTATCAGGACTAGCTCCAGTGCCTTTGCTGGAGGGTGGATCTTGATTCAGCTGGAAGTCATGAAGAGCGGAGAGGTGAGGAGAGAAGCAGATTGAGTGGCACCGATGTGGAAGCTGGTGTGGGAATGAGTTAGGGCTCTGGTGGTCAAGTGGTGATGAGTTAGGCTCAAGAGTGGATGGGTCATTCCTCTCCTTCTGTGGATGCAGCGATGTCCAGCAGAGCAAGGACCTGGTGACAGCAGCTCCTGAGACCTCTCTGGGGAGGTCTGTGAGGGAATTTCTCACAGTCCTCGTCAAGAAATTAAGCTTTGCTTAGGTGGCTAGGTTGGGGGGTTTTTTGGTGTCGTTTGTTTTTTGTTGGTTTTTTTTTTCTTTTTAGAGAGCATGACGTAATGGGATGAAACTGAGAATCAGATATTTTGGGCTGAGTTGCAATGTGAGGAAAGCATTAGGCTGAGCACATTGATAGCCTAGGTTGGAAGTGGCAGTGAATGTTGTTGACAGTATTGTCTTGTCGGAGGAGAAAAAAGAAATGCCTATTTTTTCCTTGGCTTTGAGACCAGGAAGATAAACGTTGTATCTAGATAAGGTCCTGAGTGGATCTGGAAAAGATTAATTGCTTAATTGTTGAAAAACCACAATTCTAGGGATGGTGAAACAAAGTTAAACTTGAAATATTGGGGATGTTTAAGGACAGTGCCTTGTTTCTTTGTTTTGAAACTATTAACATGCCTTGAAAACTAAAAGAACAAAAAAATGACTATTTTGGATAGTTAACTGGCTGTGGGATGTCCCTGTGATGGAGGAGAAGCTTTCTGGGGAAATGCTGTAGCCCTGCAGGTGATTCATGGTCACCCTTGGTGTTCTAAAGGGTTTTGTTGTTTATTTGCTTTTTGGAGGTTTCTTTCACCATGAGATACCATTTGGGGAGTTTGCTCCAGGATGGGCAGCAGATGATGTCAACTCAATTTCATTTGAGTTTGTAGATGATTCACTTACTTTGCTGAAAGTGAGCTTTTCCTGGCCCAGCTCCTCTTCCAGCTATGCCACCGTTCCCCATCCCATGTGCTGAGCAGTTGGGTTTCATAAGGCTGAGTGGTTAGCTCGATAACCAAATGGTCCAGGTTAAAAACTAATCCCTTATGAAGGTGGGGTGGTGAACTGTAGCATGGAGCTGCAGGCATCAAGGATGGCGATTTCTTAATCTAGTTTTGCCTTGGGAGCCAAAGCTTTGTATAATTATACATGAATACTCAGCCATTCGGGTGATCTCTCTCAGTGGAGACATCTCGGTGCCCAAGATGCTTTCCTCTGTCACGTACGTGCTGAAATAGCCGATTATTAACAAACCTGAGAGATGCGCTGCAGGTGAAGAGGGTCTTTTGACAACCTTGGAGAGCAAAGATGTGCGTGGCCCAGAAAAGCAATGGTTACCTGCCCTCTCTGCTGCCCTGGGGACGCTGGCTGGCTTCTCTGTGGGGTTTGGGGCACCTCTGCTGAATCCGCTTAGTTGGCGGGGAGGGGGATGGAGGTTGATATATTTCTCTGAGGTATCATAGCAAAGTCTACCTGGCCCATAAGTCTCTCCATAGGTGGCTGGAGCATGACAATACGAGCTGAGGACTGGGACACCAAGCCTCCACCGGTGTGTGGAGGCGCTGGGGGCTGAGGTGAATGTGTCTCCCCTGCTCTTTGCCACAAGCTCGCCGCGATGCCTGCCGCGGAGGGAGGGTGCTGCTGTCAGTCGTCAGCCTGTCTTGCTCCAGGCATTCCAGGCACAAGTCTCTTCAGGCTCGCCTCTTTGTGCACAGTCTGATAATTCCTTCTCCGAGGAGCTTATTTGTCTTTTTCTTTCTGAGGGGCCGGAGCAGCTCCCTGCTTCCCTTCCTTCCCTCCTGAGACACAGGCTGAAAAATTCCCCCCCTTTTCAGCCAGATGCCTTGGGCTGCCCTGGATGGTCCCTGTCCCACCAGCCCCCTGCAGCAGCAGAAACATCACATCCAAGCACGGGCAGAAGCAACACTGTGGCAGAACACCAAGGGAGAGGAGGGGGAGAGATATTTAGGAATGATGTTGGTTCCTCCAAAAAGGGATAAAGTGTCCATGGATTGATGGATTTATGCTGCCTTTAGCAGCAGAAGGTGAAGCGTTGAAGCCAATTAATGTAGGAGCTGGTGGGAGGCAAAAGCTCAAGTGACTTTTATGGTGGAGGTTGGTGCATTTCTGAAAGGAATGAGCTGCCTTAAATAGCCCTTTAATATATCTCTCCCTGTGGGCTTATTTCTACAGTGTCCACCCCAGACCGACTAGCTCCCCCCCCTTAAACAGTGCTGTGGTTAGAGGAGCACCTCTTTCCTGAGGACCACGTCTGTACGTTCCCTTTCACCCCCCAGACTGTGAACGTTATCCCTGTGATGTGCTGGTGGTATTGCAAGGGCGGTGGGAGGACCAAGCCAAGGTTGGACTGGAATCTGGTGGGTTATTTGGTTTAATCCTTGTCCCTAGAGGATCATGTCCTCCCATCATCTGGCCACAAGCGATGTGTAGCTGGGAGAAAGGATGTGGAGAGGCAAACTGGTCCCCGCGCTTAAATAGCTGGTGGGATTTGGGAGACATGATGCACTCATTGCACACATGGCATGAAGGATTCATGCCATGCAAAGCTGTTTTGCTCGCAGCTGGCCTAGGACAGCTTCCACACCTTCCCCTTGAGATGGAGGGTGCCCTGCCTCGCTCCCCATCCTCTGGACAAAGAGACTTTTCAGCAGTGGATTATTCTGGTGGAGATGCCATAATTCAAGTGTGAATTTTGACTGAAGGATGTTGCTCTGTGCTTTTGGGGATTCTTTTGTGCCAGAAACTGTCACACAATGTCTGGGAACGTCCCTCTTCCCTTTTCTTGAAGGGCAAGTTTCTTTTAACCTCCCAGCTGTGGGCAGGCTCAGCACACAGATTTATTTGGGGTGGGGGATGTGTGTGTGCATGTGTTTTTTGGTGGTTTTTTTTTTTTTTTTGAAAGAACAATGTTGTGGCGGCTGACAGCTAATCCTAAATTTGGGATACCTGACATTGTGACGAGAAAACAAACCTTCCTGCACTTAAAATGAGTGACAGGCCAGGTTTGGCCCCAGCAACCTTCAGAACTGGTTTGACCTTGCAGCCAGACCTCCTGGGCTGACTGACAGCTTTTTACAGCCGCATTAGAGCTGAGCTGACCTTGTTTGTCTGGGGATTCACCTGGGAGACAGCAGACATGTCCAGGGATATTAAGTCTCAAGCTGAAAATGTTTGCTCAGGTATTAGGGGGAGAGTTAATTTAGCCTGAATACCTCCTATGTGGCACCAGCCACTGCTCTGAGGGACAATGCGCCCCTCGGCCGATGACAGTTGGTTTAGACTTTCTTTAGAAATTGGAGCCTCCTTCGAGTGGAGTTGTGTGGAGTCCTTCAACTTGCTCCTGATTTCCCTTCACATTTAATATTTGTGGGGTTTGGGTAAAAAAAGAGCCCAGGTGAAGGTGCAGGTTAATCTTCCGGAGGGGTCTTGCTGCTGGCACCAGAAGTGCATTGGACTGGGTGGATTCACTTTTATTTTATAAAATGTGACACATGTGAGCTGACATCTGTCCCAAGCAGCTCTGTGGCTGGTGTCCCCTTTCTCCGATACCCACTGAGACCTTCCTTCCCACTCAGGGATGTGATTCCCTGGCCGCAGCAACTCAGGAGAGGGCTGGGGACCAGCAATTCTTCCACTTCCCTTGTGTGGACCCAGAATGAGAGGACCAAGCCCTGGAGCTGCCCTCTGACCGTATCCTGAGGATGGGCAAAAAAGGGTACCCAGCCTTGTCCTGTCTGCCCCTGTCTATGCAGCTGGGAACATCCAAGGGATGCTGCCTAAAGCCTGATCCCCATCGATGTCACCCAGGGAACTCGGTCATCTCAGCAGAATAGTGGTTGCAACCTCTGATTTACACCATCATGCACATGCTCTGGGCAGGTGGCACAGCTGTCTTGCAGCATCTCTGGGCTCTAGGGGAGATGATTCTGGAAGCAAGGAGACCCTGGGATTTTATTTTTTTAATTCTTTCTTTGGGCTTGCCGATAACTAACAGCCTTCCAACATGTGTATGACCATATGGGTGGTCCTGGCTGCATCCCATCCCTGGGGAGGACCAAGTTTTGTTGGTCCCCAAGGTCAGGCAGGCACCTTTGCTGCTCTTCTTCCCCAGGTTTTCCTCAGCTGCTTTTAGTATTGCATCTCTACCAATCCCTCCCTTTTCAGACTCCTCTGAAAAGCTTCTTTTCCTCCACTGGCACCATAACAGCTTTTCAGGAGTGAAGGTTTCATGTGCTGAGATCCCACACGTGGGTGTCCAGTCTCTGCTGGATGGGGCTGGGCTCGAGGGAGAAAGGCAGAGGGTGGCTTGGAGGAAATCTGGAGCTGACTCTTGGTGACAACACAGATGCCCGTGGTGTGACATCCCTCACAGATGAAAGCCTTTCTCTGGTGTTGAAGGAAAGATTATATTTAGTGAATTCCTTCACTTTTTCCCTGCTGGTATTCCCTGGTATGACCCCCTTCATTTCCTTTTCTGCTCAGGTTTCACTGCTGCCCTCCCTCTTCTCCTCACTTATGCCTGTTTGGAAACATTGAGGGAATTGTTTGCTCTTTGTATTGCTTGCTTTCACCTTGGATTTCACTGGATTTTTGGGCCCCAGCCAGGTTGAGAAGTTAAAATGCCTGATGGGTGTGGGAGAGGCAACCTTGTTAGGATCCTCACAGAAGCAGGAGAAGCTGAAATCTCCAGGGAGGGAAGCCTGAAAGCAGCTCTCTCTGCAGTTTGTGGAGGCATGGCAGAGGATGTTTTTCTTTGTCTCATAACTTTCATGGAGAGTTTGAGACCAAACAGGACAATTTGAAATCCCTCATTATAGATTTGACTTCATTCAAATATGAAGTTGTGCTTAAGGATGAAGTTGGCTGCTGCTCTGCGAAGGGACAGCCAGCGGTCAGCCATCGAGCATCCTGCCTGGGATGCAGCATGAGAGCTCTCTCTCTTTCCCCTGCATCACGTCTGTCTAGCCCAGGGTCTCAGATCCCCAAGGAGCCTCTCCTGGGTTACCTGAAGACCCTCTCCTGAGGTCCCTAATGCCCCCATGGTCACAGATGCTGCCCAGATGGAGGAGGGAGGAAGGCACGGATGAAAAGCTCCCAGGGAGGGAGGTGGAGGAGGTGGTGCATCCCACAACTGAAGAAACAGCAAGAGGCCCATTGGGTTATGCGAGTGCCCCAAAATCCTGAATATTTCCTTCTCTTCCTAACCCGCCCGGCTTTGCCTTCCTCTGTGTTGAGGTCTGGCAGGTCTCTAAAGGCAGTAAGTTCCCAAGGGCAGGAAAAGCCCTTCGTACCAACCCGGGAAGGATGCTTACTCTAATTGATGTTCCTACACCTTCCCTCCTGGGCGCTGGTGGGAAAAATAAGCCAGAAGTGCCCTCTGGATGCGTGGATCCTCGTCACAGTGTGGGCACTGGTGTCGGTCCTTCCTGAGCTTGTCAGCCCTTGGAAATGAGCCCAGCAAAGAGGGGAAGCGTTGAAGCGGTTTGGCCTGGAGGGCTGGAAACGCGGCTGCTGCAGCGTGAAGCCTCCCTGTGCTGGGGGAGGCTGGGATCCTGCTGCTGAGCTATTTATTTAAGAAAAAAAATATTATCATTTCAGGCGTTGGCAGCATGGGGTGTATCGGCCATTGTATCAAAGATGTGGTTTTAATGCACTTTCCTCCGCTTAAATGCTATTTGCCTTCTCCTTCAGGCAATTGAATTTAAGAAAACTCTGGTTGCCCAGGTTTTGTTGAACAAATTGGCCCCTCTGCACACAATTCCCAGGAGGAGCCAGCTCTGCAGAAACTCTGGGAGCTGTCACTTCAGTGCATGGCTGGGATGGGCTGAACGGATTACCCAGCTCTGCATCGTCTGCTCTTTTATCTGTCTCAAAGCAATGGGAAGCCAGGAATAACCCCCCGGGGTTCCTCTGAGCCCGGCAGTTTCTGGAGCCTGGGGTCAGATGACTGTTATTGTAGCTAAAGGTGTTTAACCCCAATTGATTTTGACAAGCCCTATTAGCAGATCCCCAATTACTTATTGGGTTTTCAGAGGAACGTTGTCGATTTAAGGCTGGATGCTCTAACCCGAGCCCTGTTGACAGGATGCAACAGGTACCAAAGCCGCTTCTTCAGGAGTCGATGGAAAAAAACCCTGTCAATCTTCAGGGCCAAATTCTGACCCTTCCCCAGGACCTGGCAGCTCTCAAGGGTGTTAGAGTCACCTCTGGAGAGAAACGGGATGGAATGAGACATGTGAAGCCTCCTACCCTGCAAACCATTGAGCATCCTTGGAGCAGCCCTGGGTTGGGAAGCTGGCAACATCCCAACACTGAGGAATGGGGCAGGAGCCGTGGGACCTGGTGCAAAGCGTAGCAGAGTCCCTAGAAAACTACCCAGAGCAGGCTGAGGGTGGCTCTTGCTCCCCTTCATAACTGGTCTGTTCCCCAGCTGGGTCCCGGCTGGTGGAGGAGGGAGTCTGGTACCACTGGCTGCTGCTGGTGGCTGCAGGAGAGAAGGGAGATTGCTCTGCATCTTCTCGCGCTCAGAAAACGATGTTTGTCCCGTGGGGTTCAGTTCGGAGCCCCAAGGCCCCGCGGGCTGGAGGTGCTGCTGGGCAGGCAGAGAAACTGCGTGGAGACTTGTGTCCACAGTATTGAGCAAGGAGCTCTTTAGGGCTCGTATCCCAAGGATGGTTGAGATTATTTGGACTCAAATAGCAGTTCTGTGCCTCAGTAATCTCAGAGGATCTGGGCTTAACAGCATTGCTGATTTTTTTAATTATTATTTTTTATTTTATAATGCAGCAACTGGGAAATGAAAGCATCACCTAAGGAAAGAAATCACTGCTTTAGCCTGATATTTTAATGAAGTGCTGTGCTGTGCTGTGCTGGTGCTTTAGAGGTGTTTGCAGGCAGCAGCCTGCTTGTTACCTGTCCTGGGGCAGGGAGAATGTGGCCGTTACACGTGCAAATACAGTTTAGCCCAAAAATTGCTTTCGGGCAGCAAAACAAACAGCCTCTTGGAAGCCCTGCAAGTTTCACACTTGCTTTTGCGTCTTGGTTGCTTAGGGAGAGGAGTCGCCCGCTCAGGGAAAACAAACAGCCGGCATCGCCTGCTTGGCTGGGGGCTCGCCCAGCGAGAGACCGGAGCTGCTGTGAGACCGTGGCCCAGTTTTTGTAACAAACACCTTGTAAAATGCAAATATTTGAATAGCGACGTTCGCAAGTAACTTGCCAGGCCAAGGAACAACCACTCACGTTTTTTGACAGTTTGAAACTTATGAGTGAACAAGGATTTTGCAGAGACAAAAGAGTTGAACGCACTGTTTACAACCAATACGCTCATCCCTCAGTTAGTGGACAGGTTTATGAGCCATTTATTTAAAAGAGAAGAGTCTCTAGTTAATCAGCAGTCTATTTATTGTTTCTTAATCATTTGACAGCATTTCATAACTGTGTCTTGTTTTCTATTACGGGCACAATTGCATTGAGTGTGCTCATTCCCTGTGTACTATCTCTGAAGTTAATTTTCACTTTGAAAACTGCTCATATTCTTCCAAATAAAGGATCATATTTAAATGGAAAATATTTCTTTCAGATGATTGTTTTCAAAACAACCAGTTCCTTGCCTTGTTTTGGCTTATTAAAGTTTTTTTGGTTTTTATTGCAGGCGTTTTTTAGCTCAGCCTCCAGAAAGTTGGGCAATGGAGGAGGCTGCTGTAGGTGTTGGAAAACGCTCGAGGGTGACTTTGGTGATCGTTATCCTGTGTGACCTTGGTCAAGTCACTGAACGCCTAATGGTAAGGAGGTCCTTTATCTTGCTTTTTTGGGGGGTTATTAGTTATGTGACAGTGTGTCTCTGGTCTCTCTGCTTGTCTGTGGGGCGTGAATAAAGGCTGAAGGAGCCATGTTGCTCCCAGCCTCATCAGCCTGGTGGGCCTCTGTGCTCTGGTGGGCTCCAAGCCTTACCGAAGGGACTGGTTGGTTTCATCTCCATACTGGAGCTCATTGACCTCCAGCATAGGAGATCTCATGCCCCGACCTACTCATGTCTTACTGTGCTTTTCACCTGGAGATCCCAAACCGCCAAGGTGTTTGTGTGCCTCTGTGCAAGGAGATTGGGGCTTTGCTCATACCTGCTGCCAAGCAGGCAATAGAGAGCCAAGGCAGCGGCGCATCCAGGGAGACACTTTCGGGATGTTCAGTAACATCCCATCTATTTCTCAGGGGCTCAACACCAGCTTGAATCAGGCCACTGAAGTGACCTGCAAAGATTTGTCTTAAGCGTTGTCTCTTCTCCCACCAGCTGCAATATTCAGGGGAAGGCTCATATTGATGAGTAAACTCTTGGCGATGGCTGGGGCAGAAACAAATTACTTTCCCACTAGGGAAAGGTCATCTGTGAAATTTCACGGGCAGTCACCCCCTTTTGCTAAGCACTCCCTTCTCTTGGCTTTTTAAATTTTATTATTATTTTTTTCTGGCGTGTATAATTGCGTGTCAGACCAAGTGCACTCAGAATGTGAGCAGGGTCTGATACAAGGAGGGTGAAATGAGATAATCCATGTTTTCATCATCCATAGGCCTCTCTTTTCACGGGCCGTGGGCCGTACTTTATTAGGCTGAGCAGCTCTGGGCCTGCAAGAAAGAGGAGCCCTTTCTCATCCCGATGAGAATAGTGCAGTGAATGGATTCCAAGTGTTTACTCAGCATTTGTCTCGTGGTTTATCAAAGGAATGAGGAGGAGGTGCCGACAGACCTTTTGTCCCACTGATGTGTTATGACAATGTTCCATGAATATGCAGAATGGCAGAAGGGATTAGAGCCAGTACAATTCCCCTCCGGCGCTTTTTTCTTTTTTTTTTTCTTTTTTTTTTTTTTTTTTTTTTGCCTGGGATGTTCAGGGGTTTAAGAGTGACCTGCTCACAGTCAGGGCACTAAACATCAGATTTTCCTGCAGATAGGGGTGTAAAAATCCCACACTTGTCCAAAGCTGTTAGCATCTGACTTGAAGGTTGGGCTGTCTTAGTCACTAGCTGCTCTTTATGAAATTTCGGCTGGCAGGAACTGCCTGGCTGAAAGCTTTGTGTTTTGGGAGACGTGGTGATATTGGGGCATAATTAAAACTTGAGTCAATCAGTGACACGTGAAGCCCAGGCCAGTGGTGAGGTGACCGCTGGTCTCTGGTCCGCCGCTTTTGGTGTAGGCTGGCAGTGGTACCTCGCTGTATTTTTTCTGTTGCTTCCCGGAGTCCTGCTCCAGGAGTTTGGGTGTGATTCCGTAAATGGCGCTGACATCAGGCACGGATGCTCTTCATGCTCCGTGTGCCATTTTGGATGGACAGGTTAATGTCTTAACCCTTGCAGCACACCTCCGCGGGAGGTGATGAACGTTATCTTGGTTTTCAATATGGGGAGACTGCAGTAGGATGACGAGAGCAGGCACATTGCTCGGCACCACCAGAGCATTGGGCATAAATCCAACCTTTCCTCTTATGTTTCTGACCCTTTGGCTCCGCGTAACTCTACTAAGCAATGGTCAGCAACTACCAACCCATTATCAAGCCTAGCAATGCGTTTCTTCTATGAAGTTGAGCAAAGGTGTCCCACATGAGAAATTACACTCTGTTGGCTTCCTACATCCCAAGAATCTTTTCTTTCCTGCTTCCCAAATGGTCTGTGGGGAAGCTTCCCAGATACATCAGGGGAATGATGACTTTGTGTCCTGGTTGGGTCTCACCCTGGGAAGAAGTGTTGGATGTGCTCATCACTGGTCTGATTCTGCTCTGGTTCAAGTCGACAGATCAAAGTGCTGCTGAGAGCTGTTAAATCCACCTGGAATCTCCCCTACCCAACTGGAAAGATGAATCCAGCCTGTTACACCCTTGCTGTTTGTTTAGGGTCTTTCCAGCACATCCTGGCTTTCTGTTCAGGATTTTGGTTGCTTTATGGAGGATCCGGAGAACGTTTGGTCTAGGTCAGATGAGAGGTGGGACGTAGCCTGCTCTCATCAAGCTCATGGGAGTCACCCTGGCTGTGATGACCACAGCATCTGCTGTGGGAACATCCAGTGAAGGCACAGCCACAAAAGGGGGGAAATCGGTGTCATTTCCTCCCTTACAGGGACATCTATGCAGCGATGTTCTGAAGGTGGCTAAGGACACCAAGTTGTATGGGGCTGCTCTGCTCCTGCTACCATGGCATGTGTGGAGTGTAGGGCTCCAGTTTGGGTCCTCTGTAGAACATCCCATGGCAGGCTTAGCCTGGTGCCACCACTGCCACTGGTTTTCCTCAGAATGGGTGGGAATGGGGGGGTTTCTTCACAAGCATCAGCCCAAAGGAGGCCTGCAAGCCCCTTTGGGGCGTCGGGTCTCTGTTTGCAGAGCAAGGCACTTGCTGAGCATGGAGCTGCCAAGTTTGTAATCTGAGTGTACGTAAGGGAAAAAGCAAAGAAAGAGGCAGAGCCTCCTTACAAGTCCTGGCACTGTCTGTGCGGAGTACTGCCTGCTATTGTGACATGCTTATTCTGCTCACTAAAGTCCCTCTCCACCCACTTGGGAACACAAGCAATAATTAGGTTAATGAATTTTGATACAATTACCCCAAGCCCAGCTCTTGACTGATGGCTTCATGAGGGTGGTTGGCAATGGTTCCTGCTGATGGAGGGTGTATGCTGTGACTTACTCACCTGGGAGATTCTCGGTTGGTCTTGGTTTTGGTGGAGAAGTGACTACCTATCTCCAGAGGCTAAGGACAACCACCCCTCCGTGGGCTCTGGTCAGCACTGGGACGTGGTCCTGGCAACTGATGATGAAGGACCCAAAGGAACTCAGGCTTGTTACTCAAGCCAGCCAAACTCTTGAGACTGACTTAAAAAGAAAAAGGGCATTTTTCCTCATCTCTCTGCTTTCACCACCATCAGCAGCACTGTGTCTTTCTCTGTCCTCTGTGGGTGTGCTTCAAGTATCACGCTTTTCACATTGTCGTCTGCAATCGGGACTCCCCAGCTGTGATGTAAGTGAAAAAAAAAAAAAATCCCAACAATTAAATGGGAATAAATCCTTCCCACTTTGAGAAACCTGTGATGAAAACACAGTGGTTGGCATCCCTGGGAAGGAGGCTAACCTCGGTCCTACAGGACACTTACAGCACAGACACCTGACTGTTGAAAAGGCTTTCCATCCTCCTTTGCTCAGCTTTTATCCCCTGGGATTTTGTTGACTGTTGGAGGCTGTGTCTGGCCCCCTTTTCCCTAGGGGCAGACTAAGCAGTGGAAGAACAAACCCACAGCAGCTGCCAGCCTCTGGATTTTGTGGCTTTATGAGGCAAAAGCCATTAGGACCTGTATGCAACCAAGCTCATTCTGTGGTGGAAGCTGCTGAGCTCTCTGGTGGGTGCTGGCACGCTGCTGGCTGCTCATGGGGCTCCTCTTAACCCCTTCAGCCCTGCAGTTAAGTACATATCTCACATATCTCAGTGTCGATGTGCTGGTCATCTGGGACTTGAGGCAGTTCTTCTCACTGTGTGAATATGTTTGTGCCTCTTTAGGACTGCTTTTTATTGATGTTGATGTCTTTTCTGTAAAAGCTTTATGACAGGTTGCAAATGCCCAGTTCACGTTGGTGTGGATGGGAGCTGGGTTCCTAAATTGCTCTTACAAACTTCTCCAAGACTCTTTATGCTGGAAAAATGATGACCAGACCCTGACTTTTTTTTTCTTTTGTGTCCCACTCCCAGGCTTGCTCCAGGTTTTCTGTGTGTCTCCCCCTGCCTCAGTTTCCCTCCCTGAGTGGTGGGTGACAAGCTGCCCGTTTTTGGTCTTTTAGGTCTTTGAAGATATGCTGTGCCTACTGAGAGAGATAAAAGGCAGGAAAATTTGTGCAAAGCTTATGCACTCCAAGTTTTGTGGAAAGAAACTGGATAATATTCAGTCTTCTGAGCATCCTCTAAAGAGTACGTCGCTCAGCAAACTGACCAAGAAAGGGGAGGGGAGCAGTTGGTGCTCAGTTTTGTCTCCTGACGTCTCCTGTGCCTGCAAAAATCTGGATCAAGCCTGTTCCTGTTACCTCCTGGAGACCTTCAGCTGCTGTTTTCTAGTTGATGATTTCATGCCATTTTGAAGGGGATTTCTTCCCATAGCACTAAGGCACCCCACCTCCCTCCCAGCCTGGCTCCCATCGCAAAGCTCTACTAAAGTATTTCATTCAACACTTCTTCTGCAAGAACAAAACGACCTCTTGGTCATCCCTGGGAGATAAATCCTTCCTTTTCCCTGGAATCTCACCGTCTCGGGTCTCAGCTGGCCTGCCATGCTTCACAGACAACCTTTTTGCTGCTGTCCCCCCTCCTCTCAAGCCCATCACATGGAGCAGGCAGGGGAAAAGAATGTGAGGCAAATACTGAAGCTCTGGCTGCAGAGGAAAAGGATGGATCTTGTGCTGTTTCACCATGGATTTTTCATTCAGCAAAGTCCACCATGGAGTCCATTGTTTGCCCATTCCTATTCAAAAGCTAAACTACAAATGTTCAGCGGAAACTTAACCTGTATGGTTAAGCCATCAGCTCCATCCTATAGTCATGGTAAAAACGTGTTTCATGCAAACAAAAATGGAAAACATGCGATACACGTAGTGTAACTCAAACAACGCGATGTATGTGGGAAAAGCTTCCAGAGACATGAATTAGACATGTCTGCAAATTCAACAGGAGTATGTTTCTTGGTTCCATCAGAGAGTATTTGAATACCGGTCACGCTGATGCCACTGGCCTACTGCTTTACTCCGGATGAGTCAGTCCTTTATGCCCCACTTGCAATCCCCATTTAGAAATGGGCAAAATAATTTCTCCCCTTTCCCTAAGGGCATGTTGTATTGGATGCTTTCAAAGAAGGGTGTTTGAGGTTGACATCACGTGGTCTCTGATCCATGCTCACGGGCCCTCCTTCACGCTGAGGCGTGGTGTGAGCTGAGCTCTTTCATGCTCAGCTGGTGAGGAAAGTCAGTGTCCTATTTTGCACCTATCCTGTTGGATAATCATGATCCAAGCCAGGCTGCAAGTCCAAATCCATCTCTTTCATTGTTTATACTCAACGTGACAGTACCAGGTGGAGATGGCCTTATAACCAACCTTCTAGATGAACCCTGAGACCTTTCCAGCCTGACAGGTTATCAAAAAGTTCAGTTCCTCTCAAGCATGGTACCAACCCTTATGGGCCAGGCTACAGTGTGTCTTTGAGCTGTCAACGTGAATAGAGAAGAGGCAGGACCAGGAGTGTGGGTGCTTTGGACCTCTCTCAAGTCCACCCTGTGTTGGACCAGCCACAAGATGGGCAAATCAGTGACGTGCATCACAGTGCCTGGGGTGTGAGCACTGTGAGCAGGGAAAGCGAGTTGCGGGACAGCCCTGGGAGCTGCAGGCATGAAGACAAAAAGCCAATACAAAGAAGTATGAGGGGTTTGGAGCCCCAGCAGAGAGGTCGTGGCCCTCAAAGCTCACACTACTTGGAGGGGCTGAGGAGGTACAAGTGCTGTTTTAAGGGGAACCAGCCTTCCCATGTCATAGGGCTGGCCCAAATATACTGCTGACTGGCGTCAACTCTTTCGCATCCAAACAGAAGCAATTCAGCAAAGCCCATGCCTTGACTAGCCAGGATGCAGAAGTGATATGGTGTGGTCCTCCAGAACAGCCGCCGCAGCGCAAGCGGTGATGGATGAACCCCAAACGCTCTCCCCAGGCACTCAGCTCTGACAGAAACCACCCAGGACCTGGATGCTGGTGCCAACTGCCTGCCTGCATCAAACACTGTTGTTATACAGAGATTCCCATCTCTGCTCAAGGACACCAGTGTCCACAGCACTTCAGAAGTGGCAGGTGGAAGTGAATTAACTGAGTCTCTGTGGATCTTCAAAATAAAGAAGTGTCTGGGTTGATTCTCCCAGCCCCAAGTGGCGTCGACCAGGGATGGTTTTGGCTGGGAGGAATGTGAGACAAACACTGTGATTCATACTTGTCCAGTCTGATTTGAATCTGAATCATCTCTCTTGCCTTCTCACGAGGAAATGATATGATGAACCCTGTCCTGTCATGGCTGGAGACCCTGCTCCTGTTCCATATGCGCTTTGAAGTCATGCATGGAATTTTAATTATTGATCATTTGTGGAGTGGTCTCAAAGGCAGATGAGGTCTAAACAACCTTAGCCAAGTTGTCTCCCCTCCAGACAACCACCATCTCCACCAACACAGACATGTGGGGAGATGTCCCTGTTTTGGGCAAAAGGGCTGGGATGTGGCCAGGTCACCCCCTCTATGCCTGAGGAATGTAAAGGTAGACATCTTGCTCCTGGACTCACCAATTCTCTTGCCTGGTTTTAGGATGCCCAGCAGCGGCGTCGTGCTTGGTTGACAGCCCCTGGCTCCCCATCAGCACTGTGGGTCTCGGAGACCCCTCTCCAGGCTAGCAAGCGAGCACAGGAGCTGGGTGTGAGGAA
The DNA here is from genome assembly GCA_013400135.1 of Rhinoptilus africanus. Lineage (NCBI taxonomy): Eukaryota > Metazoa > Chordata > Aves > Charadriiformes > Glareolidae > Rhinoptilus > Rhinoptilus africanus. Next base: position 64,385 of record VXBO01005298.1, read on the forward strand.
CTCTGCTCTTTTTTTCCCCCCATATCACCACCATCATCTTGTGTCTTTACCTCTGCGCCCTGGCTGGGATGCTCTCCCCAATCCCAGCCCTGCTCTATCCCCACTATTTCAGGAGACCGATGTCCTACCCAGCTTCCATCCACCTGGTCCCATCGGCTCGTGGGGTGCCCCGTACCTCCTGTTGAGGTTCATGCTCTGCCTGTGCTACCAGGAGGGGATTGACAGAGGTGCCTGGCTGGGCTGGGGGGATTAAAGAGCCTTTGTTTCAAAAGCATTTTAAGCGGTGAGAAAAAAACAACCTGCCAGCCTGGCTGCAGGCAGATCAGGCTGAAGGTACAAGACAGAGGGAAATTTTCCATGACAGAGGTGTGCTTCTGGCCTAAGGGAAGGGAAAAGGCTATTATGGTTGGAGTGAATGAAATCGGTGCTGGCAGGAGCATTAAACAGAGGAAAAAGAGAGCGGGTAGTGAGCTAGCAAGGTGGGATTTTAACCGTCTGCCTGGGTTTGCAGCTAATTGGGCTGGTAGTTGGAAGAGAGTAACAAACAGTCAAGGAAAAAGGAAAATTTTGCAGTGAAGTCCCTGCCTGGGAGCTCTGGTGTGTAGCATCTGGGGCACTTGGGCATCGGTTCCTTGATTTCATTGAAAAACGCGAGCCTCGGCAGGTTTGGGGGGCTGGCTGGAGCTGTGATGCGGGCAGGGGCTGGGCAGAAGTGCCTCTCGCATGGCAGCTAGCAAGCCCGGGGGCTGAGGCAGGGCTACCTGGTGAGGGGAGGGCTTGGGCTAATGTGTTGTTCCAGTCCTCCTATCCTAGTGTGGGAATACACGCAAAAAGTCATGGTGCAGCGCCTATGTTCAGACTAAGTTTTCCAGCCTGTTTCTGTCCCGTTCTTGTGAACCCCAGATGGATTTTCAGAGGTTTTTTGATAGACCCAATGGGCCATGTTCTCCTATGGACCTGGCTGCTTATTTATGTGGTGAAAGCATCAAAATTTCTAGGGAAGGGGCCACGAATGAGCCTTGCAGAAGGGCCCTGCAGGGCACTGAGCTTTAACCACCTACCTCGCATCCTCTGAACAAAACCTGGGAAACCTGGTCAGTGTGCATCAATGTTTTGTTGGGAGGGGACAATTTTTAAGGAGAATTGGAGGTAGTCAGAAAGCAGGAGAATGAGGTTTCTTGTGAAGGTTTGCTCTTGCAGGGATTGTCCCAGTAATTTTGTGTGGTGGTTTCTTCTGGTTGATGCGTAGCTGGATCCTTCCAGGATGGAAGGATGGTCAGAGGACCGTCAAAGCTGTGCCCTGCTCGGGGCAGCACGTTGGTAAGACATGCTCACCAAGAGATGTTTTTCAGACCTGTGCTGGGGTTGTATTACAATGACCATAACAGCTCCTTTGGTTTTCTAGAGTATTTAATATTGCTTTATAAAACCAAATATTTAAATGTTCCTTACTAACCCCGTGCATGACCTACGCTTTGCTCTTCTCGGTGTGTTGAAGCCACCAGGCAGGACAGCTGGGCCACCAGGGAGAGGGACCAGCTCAACCTGGCCCTTGTGCTTGGCCTTTTCTTAGGCTTGGATTTTGGCCATGAGGTACAGTCTGGGGCAGGCAGGAATTTTGTTTTGGTTTGGTTTTTTGTTCCAGGAAAATTAAACATTCACCCCAAACATTGAGGTTTGTCTTGAACAAAAAAAAGCTCTAAAGTTTATAGAAGCCGAGTCACCAAAACTCCAATTTTGCCCCTGAATCATAGTTTTCAATAGCTCAAGTCCCTTAGCATCTTTTTTTTTGTTCTCTTTCAAGCTTAACCAAATAAATGCTTCTGTTAAGAATATTATTTTTGGTAAACAGACAACAAAACAGATTTTTTTTTTCCTCCTATCCCCTTTATTTCCATAAGAATAAAAGAAAACTTTACGATTTTTTTACTAAAATCGATTTGGGGGAGAAAATCTTGACAGTTGTAGTGGAAAAAAACTTCCCTACAAAGGTGAAAAATAATTTGCAAGTTTCTTTCTCTAGAAATATTTCCCTGATGTTTCCCAGTTCGGTGTGAAAAAAATATTTTGCCTGGACGTGGCTGCATGATTTCCTACAAATGCATTAGTGACTCAAAGAGTTAGTTCTCAGGAAGAATTTATTTGCTTTTGTTAACCGCTTCCCATGTCTTGAAGAAATGGAATAGCTCAGGAAGGGTGTTTAATTGTGTCTTCTTTGACCCCAGGCTGCCATTGCCCCATGTCCTGGGCTGGTTTTTGCGTGGCTGCTGACCTTGTAACAGAGCAGGATGGTGCCCCGACTCCTGTGTGTTCTAGTTATGGTTACAACCCACAGGGTTGACCCTCTGGGTCTCCCGTTTCGCTCTTGTTGCTGTTCTCTGTCACATGTTCCTCCTCTGAGAGGTGGCATCCCATGAAGGAAATGTCCCAGGAGGAAAGGATTTCCCCCCACTCCCCCTAACTATAGTCACCTCATCCTAATGTACAGAGCTCTTATGTGGCGACGTGATTCACCTTCGGGTGGTGAAGCCTTCCCATCACACAGAGTAGCTGTGCTAGAAGCATATCTCAAGCTTCTTCTGAGGGTCTTCCTCTGGGATTTTGGATGGATTCAGATAGGGATGGGCTGAGGGTGGGAACGGCCCCAACTGCTGTTATTTCAAGGCAGTGGTACTCATGCAACTTTCAGCCAAAGAAGTCCCTGAATGTTTGGTTGTTAGTGCGACAATGGCCACACTAAGAGCACCATCAGCGGGTCATGTATCATTGAAGCATCCCCCAGAAGCCATCGCTGGTTTCAAGGCTGGAGGATGCTTTGGACTGCTCACTGCAGCAGTCCCTGGGAGAGGAACCAAAGAGGCCCTTGCTCTCAAGGCCCCCATCTCCTCTTCTTACTTGCACATCCCAGGGGTGGCTGAGATACTGATGTCTCTGCTCCATGACTAAGTGGGGGGCTCTGCAAACAGGGGTGCTCCAAAGGCAGCTTTCCCCAGTGCAGATACCGAGGCTGTTGTTTTGCTTAAGACAGGGCAAAACCACTGGTTCCACAGCACGGCCACCTTAAAGAATGTAAACACCCCACCAGTTACCCCCATACTGCAAGCAGTTTAGTAGAAGATTGCTTGGTTTGGGATAAGCAAATGCATCTTTTGCAAACCCATGCGGTCACAAAGAGCAGCTTGGAAGCGGGGTCTGGGTACTACTGATGCAATACCAGCCTGGGCACACGGGGGTTTGGGACAGCAGCTCCCTGAGGTGCCACAGCAGCCCTGTTCCCCCACGGTAAAGCAAGTTCAGCCGTGCTGCCAAGTGATTTGTGTGTGTGATGTTTCTAAAGGAGGCTGCGGCTCTAATGCAAAACGGTTCGGGGGCTGGAGGTGAAAGAGCAGCTGAAATCCCTCTGCGTGCTCAGTTGGGATGAACTGATGCAGAAGACGGCAGATGCTGGCAAAACTTACACATGCTTAGTAAATGTGATTTATTCCCTCCTCATCACCTCATTTTAAAGAGAGACACGGATCGTATTTGTTTGGTAGGCGTCTTTATTATCATCTTCCGCCGTTTTATAAAAGATCTGGGACAGAAAGTGTACCCTGAGTTATAAAGCATATGTGGGAATCCACGTCTGTCTGGTTTGGCTTTCCTTATTCAACGGTAAAACACAGTTTGTTTCCTGTCTCTGTGCTCCTCCCCACCTCTGTCCCGCTGTTTTATCTGTCTGTCAAAACTAGGTTGACATCTGGGTCCCAACCCAGTGAAGTTGAGAGCAATTTAAATGATTCTGTCAGCTTTAAAGTAACTACTCACCGGCTGGAGTCTCAGCCACCCCGCAGCCCGAGACGGGGCCAGGGCTTCCCCCACCGCATGTGAAATGACATGAGATCAGGGCCGTGGACTATAAACACTTCACGCAGCTGGGTCTCCATGTCCCGTTGTCCGGATGAGGCGTCTCTTCCTTTGCTGGATGTGATTTCGGCTGCAGGCAGCTCCAGCCCCAGCCATTCTGTTGGGTTTTTGCTTCCAACTCCTTTTCTGATGTTTAGACCTGTAAAAAAGGAGAAAGTGAGTCATAAGCAAAGTTTGATATGATGGATTAAGAAAATCAATGTTTGATATGGGGTGCAAAGGAGGAACAGCAATCGAACACAAGACTTTTCCCTCCAAAACCCATTCTTACTAGATCAGAATACATTAAAATCCTTGCATTAATGTGGAAATCTCAGCAGGTAATGCCTGCAGAACTGAAGGTTTCCATCTCCCCCAGGGAGGTAATTTTTTTTGTGCATCCTGGAGTGATCTTTAGTGACTCCCTTCTTGGGAGTCTGTCCTGCCACCTTCTCCAGCGACTGGAAAAGTCAGATCCTCTGACTGAAATGAACTGGCCACATTCAGATACTCGCTTGATTTAAATGCATACTTCAGGAGAAATAGGAATCTTCCATCCTTCTTCCCTCAGCTCTCCGAAAGTGAACGAATAATCCCTGCCGTGCCCTTGACTCGCTGCCCTCCCTGAAGAGCTGTGACTTCTGTGGAGAAAGGCACCTTCTCTAAGGCCGCGTTTCACCCTTTCTCACCTGCTCTCTGCACTCCAGCCCAAACCTACGCTCAGGTTATCCCCATTTGGTAGAAGGGAAACTGAGGCAGTTTACCCCCAACAGCAGCTGGTCTGCTGGACTGGACCTGACACGGTTCTGTCAGACCCACGCTTCCCTGCCTGAGCCCTGAAGAAAGCAGAAGAGGAGCCACAAGCATCTGCAAGAAAAAATAAAGCAAGAACAAACCCACATGCAGACGCAAGCAGGGGAACGAGCAATGGTGGGAAATAACATGGTCCGTGAATTTTTACTTGGACTGTAGAAGAAAACCGCAAGGAAATGCTTAAAGGAAAGGGCTGAAGAATCTTTTCCAAAAGGCTGGGTGGCTTTTAAGTTTAAAAAGGAAAGGAGGAGGATGATACGACCTGGTTGAGTTCACCTACTTGCCTCTGCGGCAAAAGGCTTTCATCCCGCTCTGCTATTCGAAATACTTTCAACCAAGTTACGAAGTTGAAGGCTGCGGTTTTTCCTCCACTGCAGGGTATGTAGAGGGATCTGCCACTGCCGTAATGGCATAGACAGTTCCACCCGTCTTCTCAGGACAGACATGTAGCTACGCGTAAAGCTGTCACCTGGCTATAAAAGTCCTCCCAGCTTGTCCAGCCCACCCTCATGCAGCAGCTCCCTTACCTGGTCCAGCCTGCGCTCCCCACGGCCCAGCATCTGGCTTAGAGGTGATGCTCAGCAGCAATGGGTGAGGACGGTGTGACAGCTCACGGCTTTTTTGGGGGCCGCGAAAGCAGCCAGCAGCTCTGGCACCGGCACATGCCATGGATGGGGAACTGCGGTTCCACCCGGCTGGTTCTCCAGTGCGGCATGAGATCTGAAGAGGTTTTCCCCGAAACCCAGCAGGACTTTCTGAGTTTGGTGTCTTCCTCCAGCTTCAGACACGGGCTCAGCCCCTCTGCAGTGATAGAAAGACCCGCTGCTTCCCCCATCCGCCCCCAAAATGCCATCCCTGTCCCGCATCCCTTGCCGGCCCCGCGGGAGGCACCTGCGGGCAGCCCCGAGCTTCGCAGACCATTTTCCTCTCTCCCAGGGGAAAAGAAAAAAAAAACTTTTTCCAGGATTTTTTTTTTACTACTCAGGAGGTCTCACTAGGTTCCAAAGTAACTAAACCCAGGGGATTGGCTTCGGGGAGAAACCCCCGGCTGCTGCCGCCGGTGCGCCTGGGGCCGCCTCTGAGCGCTTTTCCCAGGGAAAAAAGACAACGAAATCCAAGCGGTGGGGGGGGGTCCCGGCCGGGGGTTACCTGCTCTGCTGCCGGGGGCTGGCTGCGGCACCGAACTCCCCCCGATCTGCCCGTCGGGACTCGTTTTGTTAAGATTTTATATTTTTTTTTCCTGCTGGGAGGAATCAGAAGGCAGCGGAGCGCCGGGGAGAGCGGCCCAGGAGCGGCGGCCGCCGCGGCGCTGGTCCCCGGGACNCATCGCCCTCATCGCCATGGCCATCGCCAACGCCGCCGAGAGGAAGCTCACCTTGGGGGGCATCTACAAGTTCATCACCGAGCGCTTCCCCTTCTACCGGGAGAACCCCAAGAAGTGGCAGAACAGCATCCGCCACAACCTCACCCTCAACGACTGCTTCGTCAAGATCCCCCGGGAGCCCGGCCACCCCGGCAAGGGCAACTACTGGACGCTGGACCCAGCCGCCGAGG
>VXBO01005298.1:71117-81676 GCA_013400135.1 Rhinoptilus africanus
CCGACATCACCACCTACCCCGGCTACATGCAAAACTCCAGCGCCTTCACACCCCCGCCTGCCAGCCGCCCCACGGCACCTACAGCACCCTACTCCAACACCCTCTGCTCGCCCGGCTACGGCCCCCAGCTCTCCGGCACCGTCTTCCACCCCTATGCAGCCGGAGCAGCACCGCCAGCGCAACATCCCAGGATGTTCAGCATCGACAGCCTCATCAGCGGGCAGCAGGCCCTCCAGCCCTCGCCGCCTGCCGAGCTGGGCCACCCATCGCTGGGCTTGTCCGGGGCCGAGCTGGCTCCTTCCTGCTCCGCCGGCAGCTCCGAGCCTCCCTGCTTCCAGGCGCAGCCCGTCAGCCCCGGCTTGTTGGGCCGGGCCGGCCCCAACACCCTGGCTTACCCCTACGCTGCCTCCCCCCCTCACCTGCCCGTGGGGCAGGGCAGCTACTCGCCCAGCAGCCCACCGCTCTACGGGGCTCCCAACAGACTGGCCCTGCCGGCCATGCGACCCCCTGCCTGTGCCGAGCACAGTGAGCAGCTTCTGGGCCTCTCCGCATCGCCCCTCGGCCAATTCGGCTCCAGCAATACCTACATGAGGCAGCCCAATTTCCCCACTGGCCTGGAGCGGTATATGTGATGGGGTTGGGGGTGAGCTTGGCTGGACACCCCCAGGCTCCCAGGAGCATCTCTGGACATGCGGACTTCTCCCTGCTGTGGGAACCGGCTGCGGTGGGGTTGGGGGTCCACATGTGGACACACACCTGCGGAGGGACCCAAATCCTCTCTTTCTCAGTTTATCTGGAGGCAAGGTGATCTATTTTTCTGCCCCATTCCCTGCCGGGAAAGGTGCTCTCTGGCTGCATCTGCCAGGCAGGGCTCCCCACACCCAGGGGGTGTCCCCGCCGCATGGCCTGACCCTGGGGGTGCCATCAGTGGCAGGGGCACCCCGGGGCACCCCAGGACACCCCCGGGGCGAGGAGGAGCCCTCCCAGGAGGTGGGTGTGTGGTGCAACATGCAGGAACCCAGAGAGCAGGAGGTGTCCTGCAAACGGGCTTTCTCCTCTCCTCCCTGGGTGCCTCCTCTGTAACTGGAATCAGAGTTGCCCCTCCAAAAAAACCACCGCTAAACCAATTCACTGGACTTTAAATGAGTATTTAAGACATTTGCCATTTCCTTCTCCTGTAGGAAAAAAAAAAAAACCAACAACACTCTTGACTACTTCTTTTTACTATTTTTAAAAATAACTTTTATTGTTAGAAAATACTTTTTTAAAATAAAGCTTTTTGTTCCAACATGTCCAGTGCTGCCATTCCTCTGGCTCCGGACGGACCTTGATGAGAAGAAGTTATCAGTCTTGTAACCGGTGGGAGACAGAGTCGTGCTGCTGTTGTGATGCTGACACGACTTGCATTTCTAGTGACACTATCTATTTTATTATGATTTTTTTAAAAAGAGAACGGTAACTCACCACTGCCAAGCCATGCGAAGACTGCCACAAGCTCTCCGTCACCTGGAAGCCGCAAGGTTTGCCCATGCAACTTTTACTGGGCTCAATGGTTTCCGTTTGCGTGGCAGGGAACGCGGCTTCTTTCCGAGGAAGCCCTTGCAGGTGAAATTCTGATGTAGCACATCAAATTAGGAGATTGTAGCTGCAACAAAATCAATTAAAATTCCAACCTGTTCACTGGCCGGGCTGCTGCTCTTTATTTACCGGACTGCCAGGTTTGAAGGCAGAATTCCCCATCTCTGGATTTAGCTTTTCTAAATTTAAACATCCTCCAGGTAAAAGTGACTGTCTAGAAATTCTCTCCAGTTTTTCGAGGGTATCCTCTGCAGCAGAACACTTTCTCATAGGCCCTATTGCACCTTCCTCCTGCCTAGGGAGGAGTTGGACGTCAGTTGAGCTGTGGTGAGAATCTGAGCATCTCATTTCCCAGCTGCTGATCATGACGGGAAGCTGGGTGTACCGGCGGGTACCCAGGGAGTCAGCTTTTGCCCACAGCTTGTGGCTTTTCATTCTTTCATCCCATGTGATCTACAGAAACTGAGAGTGGGCATGGTAGGTATGGGGAGGGAGGGAAGAAAGTATGAGAGGAGAAGGAAGAAAATGCTTTTTTCCTCTTGTCCTCCTTAAAATTGGGGCTTAATCTGTCTCTAAAACCTGTCCTAGCTCCGGTTTGCTGTCTTAGGAGGAGCCTTTGGGCTCTGGCTCTCTTCCCTCATCCTTCCAGCTTCACCTTTCGAGTTTTTTCCCTTAGGGATAGCCCTGCTCGGAAAAGGGCACTGTGTAAAAACTTACCCTTAAAATAGTTTGGCTCTTTACAGAAAATATCTAGAGATGGAGATCTCCTATTTAAAGGAAGTTTGCAAGGTGCCATTCCTGTCTGCAACATACTGTCCGTACAGGTGGACCTGGGGGGATGCTAAAATAGTTGCTCGCAAGGACCGTGAGTAGAAAGGACACTTGTCATAGCTCACATTCATTCCCAGGGCCTGATCCTGCTGTGTTTTTCAAACAAAAGCACTTTTGAAGTCCTGCCTAAGTATCCAGGGGGTCGGAGCCAGCCACGTGCCTGGGGCGCTGGGTCCGCTGGCTTCCCTCCAGCATCGCCGGGCGCCAGACTGGGGCTCTGCTGGGTTGGCACCGCAAGCAGGAGAGTGACTGAGGGGGGGGAGAACCAAGGCTGGGGTGAATCTGCTGTAACCTTGTAAAAAATCAGCCCCGCACGTACGTGCTGATATCTACAAATCTGCTTCACAAACAGGGGAGAACCGAGTACTGGTGTAAAAGAAAAGTGGTGTTGGGTGGAGAGGGTGGGCAGGCAATGCAATGGTTCTGCCCAGGTGGGATGCACCGGGAAGAGGTGGCTGAACGGGGACATCTCACACTCGCTCCTGCCCAGTCAGCCTGGAGCCATGCAGGATCAGGGAGCCGGTGTCAGAGAGGGCTTTCCAAGTTCCTGGCATCTCTGGGTCTTAAGTGCTGGTGGAGCCAGGGGGAGATTGGGGTACCTGAAGGGCTGGGCTGTGGCTTGCTCCTGTCCTCCTGCCTGTGCCCTCCTGCCACGGGTCTTTCTGGAGAGCAGCACCCAGCTCCACATCTTGGGGGGGGTCTGCAGGAGACCCATCCCACCCCTGTGACTGCCCAAGAGGGCTCTCTTCAACCAAGGGGGCTCTGGCATGAAATAAGAGTCACTGCAGGGGGCTGGATCCCCAAAAACGTGGCTCAGAGAGGGCAGACAACCCTGTCCCATTGTGTGGGGACAATCCCTGGTGTGCAGCTTTAGGTGGCACAGCTTCCCAGGGCCTGTCTGCCGGACAGCCCCAGCACGGAGCCCCCTGCAAGTGGCAATAAGCCACCCTCACTGAGGACCTTCTGCTGCCAAACAAGCTGGAAAGCACGGGGAGCAACCCCCTTTTCTTCTACAGATAGAAGAAATCCCTTCTACAGATATTAATCCTCACGTGCACAAACCTCTGGCTCTTATATTGTGGTTGTCATTAAACTAATGCCTTAAGAGTGTCTTCTTGGTTAACTTAATGTATCCCAACTAGGCTTTTAAGATTTCATTTCAAAGCTTTGTTTACAGTTAGGGTGAATCTAGCAAATGAGTAGGATTTAGGTGTCATGTAAAGCATGAGCCTCGCTGGGACAGAGTAGTTTTAAGCTTCGTAAAGTTTATACCTGTGCTCTTTAGTGTCTTTTCAATGTCCCTGCTTCGTGAATAAGAGGGATTTGAATGAAACAGGAGTAATTATTGCCCAGATTTCAGTTGTGAAACCTGGTCTCCTTTGAAATCCTCCTCTCTTTATTTAGCTATACCCAGGGTGTTTAGGGAATATTAAGTAATGACAGTCATAACTATCCCGATCTTGCTCACATAAAAGCCAGGGGCAAAACTTTCTTTACTCTCCAAGGCTGTGGAATGAACGTCATCCTTCAGGGTGATGGCAAGAGGTCCTCTGGATATCCCATGGTGGGAAGAGCCCCGTCTCGAGCCCACAGACACAGCGGGGGGTGCTGGAGTTGATTTGAGAACCAAAGAGATTTGGGTGGCAATCTGGGCTAGCGGCAAGTCTGACTTCTTGGAGAACGACCCTTTGCAAATCAGGCTAAATTCAAAACCCTCAGGCTGTGTGTTCAGAGACAAATAACCCAAATCAGCTTCCACTTTGGAAAAGGTGCTTCTTTTCCTCTGGGAAATACTGTCTACCCAGTGAGGACGGACTGAGCTGCCATGTCTGTCTGTGTATGACAGCGTTCTGTGTGTTTCATGCTTGTGCCACCTTTCTGCGGCCTCACCACAGGTTAAAAACAAGCAATAAGAAATGCTCTTTCCAGCTGATATTCCCAAGCTATAAATAGTGTTTTCCATGCAGTTGCAAACAAGCGCGGCGTCAGCTGAAATTGTAGTCAGAGCACGTTTCCTGAAGAACTTGCCGGTCCCTCTGGTAGTGTTAGATTTTGTCTGGATGCTGCCAGCTGTCCGCTGGTAGTCCCAGTGTTGGGAATTTTATACCATAACTAGCTTTTATTCTCCTCAGTGCTTTGCTGTTTGCAAATACACGGATTGAAGACAATCGGTGTCTATTTGAGGTCAAGACTGAGTCAGTAAAGTCAGGCGGCGATGGGAAGCTGGGCGGGGGGGGGCAGTGGGACTGCCTGAGATTGGCTTTGCCAGCTGATAATGAGTTTTTAACAAATTAGCACCTGGGAAAGAGCACTTCCCAAACTCTGAGCTACATCTTGGGTTATCAGGGGGGTCTCTCTGCTACTTTATATTTGGGTCCGGGCAGGAGCTGGTGATGCAGCCGCTGTGTCTGAACAGGGACAGCGCAACCCTGTCCTGCCCTCCACCGCGTTACCCCACGGGTGTAAGGCCCCGGGGTGGGGAGGGGNTGTTGGCGGCTGCGTGGGGAAGGGCAGGACATGGTGGGGGCTTGGGGTACGGTCAGGATGAGGAGAACGGGGTGAAGCTCGTTATTAAACACCGGAGGTTGGATGTAACCTCCAGGCTGGGAAATTCCAAAACACCAATGACCCATGCTGGGAAGATTTCAGAGAGGATGGGTTTCTCTGGCTGTAACCTCTTTTACCCTCTTCCTAAGCGTTTTCTGGCTTTATCCTCTTTTACCCTAAGCATCACCAGGGGACAGGATACAGGGCTGGACGGCAGAGGCCATCCCCCTGCACCTCTTCTGCCTAGAGTGGGAATAGGGAAACAAGTGGAAGTACAGTGAGAAACTGGGCACTTGACGGAAGGTGAGGGGGCAGGGATGAAGGAGCACTCGTCTGCAGCAGCCAGCCTCGTTGGCAGCCTGACTTTCTGTTTGAAAAGTGCAACGCCATGTGTGTGAATGGCAGACCTGACCCTTAGAGCATGCGAGGAGGAAGGCTGCAGCAAAGCGGCAGAGCCTGAGCATTGTCAGCATAAACACCTACAAGCTCTTGGGAGAGCATCCGAGGTCCATTCATTTCACGGTCTTTGTGCTGGGGCTGCTGAAGGGGTTATACTGCGACAGTTGGGTTTATGCATGTATTGAAGCAACTGTGCCATCCCAGCGCCAACAAGCAGCCCTGGCTCGTGGCGCCTCAGGGTGCTCCGTGTAGGAAGGGTGCACCCGAGCCAGTTACATACGCGCCTGGGAAAAGTTCATTTTCCATTTGCATCAGCTCTGCTAAGTCAAAAGAAGCCGTGTACGACATCCGCAGAGAACGAGCCCAACTGTCTCAGACATTCTGAGTGCTCTCCATCTGCACCACACACATCTCTGCTTGGTTTTAAACCCCCTTTTGCTAACCAAGTGCTGGAAACCAAACTAAACCTGTAGATCCTTTTTCAGGAGGCTTCAAGCAGCCTAACCTGGCTGGAGAAAATGTGTCTTACAAAGCACAAAATTGTCCAAGCACGCTGTCTCTGGCTGTCCTGGCTCTTTGCTCAGAGCAGGCCGTGGGTTTCAGCAGAGGAATTAATTCACCTGTGCAGGTCAGGCCAACTCAGGTCTTGGTTATATCCTTTTCAGATGTTCTCTGCTTGAAAGACAAGAGACCAAGCAACGCTAAGGGGACTCTGCTGTGCCACGTTATTTTTGGTTTCAAATAGATGCTTCACATGGAGCTGTAACTCCTCTGAGCATCTCATCCAGCACTCGAACACGACAGAGACGTCTTTGCTGGTGGGAAAACGGGAGGCTGCTGAACCAATCTCATCAGAGTCTTCACCCTGAGGAAATCACAAGTCTCGCCATCCCAAAGACATGATTAGGGAACATTTTCCTGCCAGATTGCAAACACATCCCAGCAGAGGTATGCATTCCCTACATCACATGGAGATGGCAAAACCAGCCACTTGGCCAAGGTGCTCCCTTCAAGTCACCATGGAAGTGGTGGGAGTGGAGTATGGTTTTCCTCCTGCACCGTAGCCAGCACCCACGAGGTGGCAGCCAGGTGACACCTTGGGTCTCCTGCAGCCCACCCTCAGCTCTCCTGCCCAGACCCCGCCAGCCCCAGACCCTCTCCAAGCAACACTTACTCCTCGCTGGTTACTTATTGTTAGGTTTTCCGCAGTGTTGGCTTAAGCACGTCTCCATCTTCCCCCGGCTCGAAGCCCTTTCTTTCCAGGCTGTATGCTGCTTGGATTCTCCCCGAGCCGATGCTCACCCTCTAAGTATAATTGCGATACAAAGTAGTTTCAGAATAGCGTGCAATAGTGGCTAATTATTTGGAACAATTATACATAACAAAGACAGAGCCAAGCAGCAAGAGGGCTTAATTGTCTGGCCAAGCATGAAATAGCACAGGATTATCGCTAACAGGGGGAGGGGAGGCAGCGGAGGAGAATTGCCCCATAGAATAGGCAAGAATCCAGGCCGCTCTGGAAGTTTATTGAAGAACTTGAAAATTCCCCTTTGAAGCATCTTCGGAGATGCCAGAGAAGACATGAAAAGGATAATGACCCAGAATATGGGCTTAAAGCACAAATCCCCGCACTGACAGACTCCAGGCCTACAGACGCTTAAGCACATGCTTAAATTTTAAGCACATGAATAGTCCCCTTTGACGGCTCACGTGCTTAGAGTTAAGCTCAGGCATAAGTGTTTGTAGGACCGGAGCCCAGATTTTTATTACAACTAGGCTCTTCTTGGTAATGACAGGAAATAAGAGACCTATAAAGCACACAAGCTCCCAGGGTGATGTCGCGAAGCCCTTCGCTCCACGTGAGTGTCGATGGCCTGCGATGAGCCATGGGGACATCCATGCCTTCCCTCCCTGCCATGGAGCAGGGGGAACAGCGCCTGTGGGTGGTGAGAGCAGCATCTCCAAGACATGGGTTAGGAGTTTGGCCCGAGAGCCCAGAGGTGTGGGGGAGAAGAAGATGAGGAAGGTGCAAAATGGAAACAGGATCACCATTAAAAGCAAAAAGGTGCCGTGGATATTGCTGGGGTTCAGCCTTGCTTGGGAGCACCAGAGAGCAACATCATGGGGAGTTCCTGAGATGGTGGGGAAAGCAGGAATAATCTTAATTTAAAAAAAAGAAAAAATAAAAAATATCCTGCAGAATAAATATGGCAAATCAATGCAATAGCATCTCCTCCCCAAATATCCTTTGCTTAAGCGTGGACCTGCTTTTTCTACAGAATAAGGTTTTTCTCATGTAAGATCTTCCCAGCTCTTTCTCCATCCCTGAAGGGTTTGGCTTTTTTGCAAGCCTTCCCGTTTTCACAAGAGAGCTACCTGCTGGGCAGTAGCACTTGTCCCTCTGCTCGGACCTAGGTCACTGTTTTTCAATTATCTTTAGGGCTGGAAGGATTTGATTTTATTAGTGGGACAACAGCCTTGTGATGGCAACTTGCAGATGTGCTATTCCCTGGTAGTGGTGGAAAAGAAGAAGAGGAAGGCATGGGATACAGATGCTTTAGGTTTCAGTGGGCTGACTTTGACCACAGTTGAATACAAACCTATGGTACATGCTGTCCCACATGCTGTCTTGGAGATCTCATATCCCAGACCTACAACCATGCATGAAGGTTTGGATGAAGGTGCCCACGACAGCAGCAGTGTATGAGAGCAGTCCCGCCTGGGAATTTTGCTGTGAAGGGGATTTTTCTTTAGGAAATGTGAGTGGAAATGTGGAGGACACCTCCCTCCTTCCTATGGGAGGCCAGACCCCCATCCCCACTGCTGGGCTGTGCCCTGCACAACCGTATCAGCCCCCCCCAGGGGCTCTGCAGGGCTGTGCTCTACAGGGTGGGAGCTGCTGGTGGAGGAGGTGACCCTGCCACTGCCTCCTGCGTGCGCCTGGACCCTCACCTATGGCTCGGGCATTGGCACCCAGAGGTCCAGGACTGCTGCTAGCAGCCACTGGAGGGCATTATATGATATATACAGCCTTCTCATCCTGCGATATGTGCAGCCTCCTTCCCTTCCTCAGAGGCAGACCTGGCAGAATGGAAACACTCACGTTCCCTTCTCCTCCTTTACCTTCAAAAGCCCATTCCAGGGGAGGCTAGGCAGCTGACATCACCCATGGGGAAAGGACAAGCCAGCATGTGCCAGCGTGGGCTGGGATGACCCTCAAGCGCTCAGGAGCTTCCCAAGCCGTGTTGATGCCTCGGCGCATCGCCAGCCTGCTGTGACGTGCCTCTGCAGCAGCCCGGAGCAGCAGGGCACGGCTGGAGGATTTTCTCTGAAGCCAGAGGTTAATTATGCTTTATTGGATAATTTTCAGCTGCCAGTCCTGGCAATAAAGGGGATTTCCTCTAGATGGCACGCTTATCTCTGCGCTGGGAGGGAAGCCCCACCAGCCGGCTTCCCTGCAGGACCCCAGCGATGGATTTTCAGGGAGCAGAAATCTTATCCCAATGCCTCATGCCCTGTTATAACACAGTTTTAACGCTCAACATCTAGACTATGCAAAAGCCTGGAAAACGGTAATAGGAAAAAGGCACTTTGTAATGAGTGTTGGTGGGATCCAGTTAGCTGGGCCATGCTGGGTATCCATCCGGCAGAAATCAGGTCTTTCCAAGTAACGTAAAACCAGATGTGAAACATCAGCCTTTCCTTCAGCAGCCCTGAGTGTCGCTTCTTCCAACCAAGTGATGCAGCTTCCTCTTCCCAGCAAGAATAAGAAGAGGATGCCCTGCAGTAAGAGAGAGAAGGAGGTAGGGGGGGGGTGTACATGAAGCTTCAACACCCCCAGCGTGGCTGGGTTGATTTTAATCTGTGTGTTGACAGGCTTTCCCTCTCTTGCTTCTGTGCAGCTCTGGGCAGCAACTTATGGTGGTTTGAAGAAAGGGGCAGGAGAAGTTCACGCTGGTCTGGAGATGCTGGGTATGGGTTTCTCAGGTGTCCCTTTTACCTACTGTGCACTATTATTTTATAGAGATGGAGAACTGTGCCTTGCAGCCACGCTGCCTCTGCCGCAAAGTCAGCCTGGGATGTGCCGGGGCTGTGTGTCCCAGTGTGCAAAGCAGGGATTAGCTTTGGGTCCTGGCCCTGAAGTAAGGAGCTGCTGGGGTGTGGAAGTGCCGGCACCAGGCTGTGGGGTGAAGCTGTGAGTTGGTGGCGATGCAGTGGAGGAATCGGCACCTGCAGCCGTACACTGGCGGGGCGACGGAGCTGACATTCACCATTGTGTGCAGATTCAGCCCCAGACAATTCCAGCGATGCATGCCTGATTTGATATTTTTCCTACCTGCTGTCCTTCACCGGGTAATGGGACAGGGTTAGGGGGTTTGTCTCTGCCTCTGCTTCTCTGTCCAGGTGAGATACTTCACCTCCCTCCCCATACTTTACGTTGGAAACTTTTCCCCTCTGCTTATCCAGCTCCTCCCCAAGATGGGAACAGTGAAAAGTAACCCTGCGCTGTATTCCTGTGCAGTAGCAGCATCCCAGCTTCCAGCGGACTGAAGCATAATCTTATTTAGGTTAAGAGGCAAAAATATACCTATGAGCCTGTTTGGGAAGCAGATTTGCAGATATCAGCAAGTATGCGCAGGGCTGATTTTTGGCAAGGATACAGCAGATTCACCCCAACCTCATCCCAGCTGGAAATTGCTGGATACTTCCAGATGCAAAGGCTCTTGTCCCCGGCCATTTACTACATGCAGGAAAAAAAAATAAAAAGGACTCAAACAGTTTTTCTCCCAATCAAGCTATATTCCACTAATTTTCCACCTTCTCTGTAACGTCCTCTTCTGAAGGCCCTCTCTCTGTATTGCTCCTGCCCCCCCGGCTGGGGGTCCTCAGCTGGCATTTCTGGCAGAGATGGCCTTTTTCGAACACGGTGGGCGAGGTGGGCACTGGGGCTGCTGAACCACCGAATGCAGAGCACTCGGCAGCAGGGATTTCCTGGGCACGTCTGGCGTGATCAGATACTAGCAGGGAAAACCAGGACTCGGAAACCTCGTCACACGTTTCTACATCCTTGTGAATCTGAGCACTTATTTAGGTTCTTGCACTGGCGTGCCTACTTTTGGAAAATCTGATTCCCTCTCACATATCTTTCCCTCCCTGCCTCCCCCCCCCCCCACAAAAAAAAAAAAACCCTCTCTTTTTTTTTA
>VXBO01005300.1:0-42662 GCA_013400135.1 Rhinoptilus africanus
GGGCAGCAGCGGTAGCCCAGTGCCGTTGCTCGGGGGGGCGGCGGGCGAGCGCCCGGGGTCTCTTCGGGCGGGGGTCCCGGGGGCAGCGGGCGGGTTCTGCGCCCCTCCCAAGCGGGTCGGTGGCTCCCCTGGCCCTGGCCCGCAGTCCTTGCGGCCGCGTTCGGGCCCCCCGGCCCCTCCGCTCCGCTGCCTTCATTGTTCCTGCCCCTGGAACGGGCCCGGTGCTGGAGGCAGCTCTGGGGGCTAGTCCTGGGCTGGGGATGTGACCGGAGGCTGTAATTAACCCGCCGGTTTCCTCCTCCCCCCGGTCGCGTGAAATTTAGGCCAAGCTCTGTTTTTACTAGGTACCGCTCAGGACTTTTTCCCTCCATATGGAAAGTGCGATATTAACTCGAGAGCCCTCGGTCCTTCGTATAGTCCGGGAGATGCAAGGTGCACGGCTTTTTCGGTTTTGTATGGCAAAGGGCTCTTTAGCTTGGGTGTTCTGACTGTTAAAGAAACTGATGCTGACTTGGACCTGATGTGAAGTCTGCATCAGAAAATATTTCCCCTACCCATTTAAATATGGCTCATACATTTGAATAGAATGGCAGAGAGAAGTCTTCCTTATTCTTTCCCCAGCGAGCTACACATAGAGATAATGCTAATGAAGAACCTCCAGGGCACTCTCCCCACATCTCTGATTTCACGGCAAAGCCTGTTCTGCAATCCCATTTAGTACTAGAATACGCTGCAGTGTGTTGATAGTAAAAAAAAGAAAAAAAAAAGTTTGGATGGTACCTGGGATTAAATGCTGTCCTGAATGCACTTCTTGTGATCTCTTTGATTCTGTGATTTTCAAAATCATGCTTCTAAACATTTTCCTTCACTTCTGAAGTTCAAAAAATTGTAGTGAGCTGCCAGCGCAAATTAGCATGCTGCTCTGCTTCAAAGAAGAAAGGCTGTTTCTGGTGAACCTTGGCTTGACACCAGGTGTCAAAAATGAATTAAAGTGACTTTGCCCCAGCCAGCATTTTTTTGTTGTTGTTCAATTTTAAAGAATTTCTTCTGCTCTTCTGTAAAAGATTCACTAAACTGAAAGTCGTCTGGGGCCATAGTTCAATTCTACAACTTGTGATGTCCCTGACACGGCTTTTGGTGATGCCAGGCATGAAGCAGATCAGAAAACTTTTGTTGTGCACAGACTCCCTGATCCAGTTTGGAGTGCGATCCCACAAATGATAGGACAGGGTGTCTGCAGGGAGATGGTGAGCTCTGGGATCATCTCAAACAGCCTGTGAGGATTTGGCTTGCTCCTGGCAGGGCTGAGCGAGAGAGGGACTATGTTTGGCTGATGCGGCTCAGGGGCAGCGTGTGAGAGGGTGGTGATCAGCCCTTCATTAAGCTCTGAGGGGGCTCAGAGGAGAAGTGAAATGTGGCTGGTGCTGGCACACCAGCTGGCTAGGAGCGCCCAGAGACAGCATACAAAGCAAAGCCTTGTTTTTCCCCCTGGAATTCTAGTAACCTTCAATGTGTTTTTTTTCTTTTGTTTTGCAGCAAGCTGAGAAAAATGTTGGAGTTACTTTGTTGATTTTTATTTTTTTAAGCATCTCATGTTGAGGGATCTCAGTGTAATATGATGCTGGTATATGTGTGTGTCTTTGACAGGGGCGGTCAAGCCCAGGATGTCTGGGCATAAAGGCATAACCTCTGCTGTCTGAATTGAAAGTTCCAATGATGCTACCTCAAGGGCTGTATGTTCTTAGTGTGGTCCAGCTATTAGAAAGGGGTAATTAGTTCACACTACAAAGAAACATGTTGGTAGAGACTCCAAATGAATTTGCAATGTGTTTTGCTTGGAGTGTGTCTGCTAGCACTACTGTATTGCCTCCACAAACACCACAAGCAAAGCTGTCAGAAATGCTCTGCTTTTTCATAGTTGTTATATTGCTGAAGTAGCTTTGATGCTTAGTACGTGGCTTTTCTTTATTTACTCTCATAGTTGATATATCTGGTGTGGCAAAACTTTCTGAGAAATTGCACTATGTCAAAAATTGAACAATTATGAAGAATTTGTTTTAAGAGCTAGCAGCCTCACTCAGAGTATTCATCTGTTTCACTGTATCAATAGTACAAAACTTTTCTAGTGACGCTTAATAGCTTATGAAAGTTGACCTTGATGGCCTTGGGCTAGGTTCACAGGGCTAGATGCCTTTATCGCAGATCTGGCGTAGTGTATATGGGTGTCAGTGTGAGTGGGAGGTAAAAGCTTAAATAGATGGGGCAACATATGTTCTGCTTTCCTTCCAAGGTTCTCTGCTTTGAGCTTTTTTTAATTCTCACAGCTGTATTGCATTGTCAGAGTACTGGATGGAGACATTTTTATGGTTTTCTTTTTAACTATTTGTGATGCAACAGTTTTCTTAAAATTGGGAGATTAGCACTTTATGGATAAATTAAAAACACTAGCGTGGAAAAAATTTTTCTTAGTACCGCTATCCCTAAGCAAAGCGTATTTGAAAAACTAGGAAGTAATTAAGCAATGTTTGACAGTAGTCTCTAGGAGAAAAGGCATGCTTTCAGTGGGTGTTCAGGTTAACTGACAAATTTTCTGTTTTCATCTGAATTATTTTCATACGCCTTTGTCTCTAAGCGTTTTACACAGAAGTAAGTGTCTGAGGTGAAAGCACACCTACGCCATACAGCGCAAATAGCCTGTATCCTGTGTCAGAAGGA
Source organism: Rhinoptilus africanus (assembly GCA_013400135.1). Classification (NCBI taxonomy): domain Eukaryota; kingdom Metazoa; phylum Chordata; class Aves; order Charadriiformes; family Glareolidae; genus Rhinoptilus; species Rhinoptilus africanus. The sequence continues at coordinate 2,716 of VXBO01005300.1, forward strand.
TCCGAGAAGGAAACAAAGCGTTAATGTCTTGAGATGGGAGATACAGAGAATTGCAGTGTGTGACTTGGTGTTGGTGACAGGAGTGTTTCAGTAGAGGATTCTTGAAAACATCTTTTGGATTATGAGGTACGAAGGGATCTGTCTGAACCCAAGAGTAGCTTGCAAGCTGGGACAAAATTTGTCTGACTCCTTTAATTGTCATATGTGTTTCAGAAGACTAATTGAAAGAAATTCAAAAGATTTCCAATGTTCAGCATCCTATAATGAACTTGATGTTTTCCATCCTTCTTTTGAGAAGCTGTTTTTCAGTGAATTGGGTGTACCAATTTTTTGAAGAATGCACCAGCTACTGATTTATGTTGTCACTGTTTTTGCTTTAAACTTGCTGCGGCAAATTTGTCATTCTGCTTCCTTCTGTGGAAACAGTGCTTTGTTGTAAACACTGATGACACTGGTCATATGATTTTCTTGGGGCTTTTGTTTTAACTTCTTTGTGATTGATGCAGCTGCTTGGTGGTGTGTTCTATAGTTGTGAAATGTGTGAGGTTTGTTTTGGCAATGCCAACACACTTTTAAAAGCTATTCTTCTTGGTTCTTTTAATATGAAATATTTAAAATATGAGAAAGCTTATGTGCAGGTGAAAGTAGAAATGAAAATAGATTGTGAACAGAAGTTTTGCTTTCAGAGAAGTTCTCAGAGTTTTTGCCCCAGCTTGTAGTTGCTTAAATTTGGGGGAAAAGTTAAAACATTTCCACATTAAAGAAATGCCAGGTGCCCCATGCCTGCTTGAGCTGTCAGGTTCTGCTGCTCCTTTCCAGGGGCCCTGCTCCAGAGGTGCACGTGGGAGGCTGTCGACAGGCCCAAACTCCTGATGTTTTTTTGTGCAGGTGTGGATGGGACCAGAAGCGGAACTGGCTGTCAGTAGTCAAAGCAGCAGGACTATTTACCCACGATGTCAGACACCTTCCTTGGGCTCCGTCTGCCTACTGGCGTACGTACTTGTTTGTCCTGCCTCTCAGAAGTCTCCTAATTTGCCTGAAGGTGGGAGGTATAAGATGCTTTAGGACGGCGGTCCTGTCTAAGCTGTTCCACCTTGCTAGAAGAAGAAGAGTCAGCACAAAGCATGTGGGAATGCGTTGCACAAATCTTATGGATAAAACCAGGGATGGGGTGATTTGAGCACCTGTCCTAGCTCCCAGGGCTTAAAAGTAAATATTTTAACAGATCTTGCAGTGCTCGGCATCTCAGTGTGTTATTCTTGTTATCAATGTAAATTTCCATCTTTGCAGGGAAACTAGGGAAGAACTTTGTTCCTTTATTCTTGGTAAAAAAAATAAACTGAGAGGGCCAATTTTATCGGTCTCTATCATTTGGAAATTGCAGACCAGGATTTAGCAACATGACAAATGAAAACCATGGTACATTGTAAACGAGCTTGATGACACCCCCATCTGGTCAGGTGCAAACTGTAGCTATGAGGAAGGTGAGGTTCCATGTCATGAAAAAAATGGAGCAGGATTTTGAGGTGTGCAAGTGATAAATATTAGAGAGAATACTGTAGGTTGAAGAAAGCAAGGATAAACATGTGAATTTCAATCCGTTTCCTTTTTCCTTACTGTTTTTTGGGATCTCAATGCGAGTGGTCTGTTATGGTTTCAAGTTGAGTGCGTTCAACATGCATTTCATTTAGCATCGTGGGAACTTTGATTCTTTTGAATAACTGACCTTATCTGATAATGCTAATGTGAAATATCCAGCAGTATGTTAAGATGATAATCTGAAATATCCAGCAGGTTTTTACTGTGCTGGCACAAAACCCAGCTCTGTAAAGTTGAAGCTCTATTTCTGATATACATTGTAGTGTATTTTCTATGTATTTAAGTAATTCTGTAAGAAATAAATGCAAAACATTACTTTTAAACGGTAAGCTTATTCGTAAAGCTTTTGTGGATTGAAAATTAACCAGAAGGTTCACACTTGGAGGGCAAAATCTGATGCTAGAGGCTTTGGAGGCAGCTTGGAGCTGGTGCGTCTCTGGGTGGTCCTGCCTTGTTCCCCTGATCTCCTGCTGCCTCTCCCTTGGCAGAGCTAACGCTTGTGCGATTGCAGGGTGACTTCTTTCATGCTGCTTATCTCATGGGAAACTAACCCACTCGGTAACGTTTTTATCAGTTTGCTTGCTCACCCTGTGGCTGCACCTTGCTGTTGCTCTCACAGGTGGAGGCAGGAGCGATGTGGCTGGAGGTGAGCGGGGGGAAAGCAGGACTGCTTCTCCCAGCAGATGCTGGGAACGGAGCACCAAACTCCACGCAGCAGGACCAGGGCAGTGCTCCCACTTCAAACCGGTCATGTTTCCAGATGCCTTTAAAGAGATGTTCCTGGGACTGCTCTTCTCCAGCTGGCGTTCCACCTCTGTAGGAACTGAATGATCCACATAGATTCATGCTTTCAACAAACTTTACCTGAAAGCGTGAATTCTGCACCGCAGTAAGGTAGGGGAAAACTTTTGTCTCAGCTCTGGAGGGATCAAACATTGGCCTGCATCCTGCTCACAGATGTTCTCTGGCGCCTGAAGGAAGCTGAGAGGGAGAAATGGGTTGCTCTTCTGCCGTGTCAACTTTTGGCTTCTCAGTGCCTGTCTCTCCAGTAGCTTCATGTTACGAAACAGGCGCGGTTCCGGGCAAGTCTGTGCTGCCCACAGATTTTGAATACAGCAGAGGAAGCGAGTAGCACATCCGTTATTTAAAGAAAGCCATGAGTGGCACTAGAATCCTACAGGCGTTGGCATGTATTCTGTGTGTGTATATATATATTTTTTTAGAAGCTGATTATCCACCACAGTGCCAGCGTTGTAGAAGATGTGTATTAATAGTTTATCCCCCCCCACCTCCCCTCCCTGATCATCTTTCCACTTACTGCTAGTGAGTAGCTTCTTAAGTAGTAGCAAGTAGAAGTTACAAAATACGTATGTGGTTGTATTGCTCTCATTTACTAACAACTGTATTTTATTGCTTGTTTATGTTGGAAACTTTTAACAGGAACAGAACATAAACAGTTTTTTTTCTCTTTAATGTTGAATTTGTGATTTAGCAGTGATGTTGTTACATCTAGAAATTTAAGCTGGGCTCTTGTGTTTGCTGTTTTAAGATTGTTTTTATATAGTGGAATTAAAGTATTTCATCAGGGCATATGCCCTATGAGAGATATTTTATATAAACTAAAGACTTTGCAAGCTTACACTTTCAAACTGGAAATTATGAATTAAACACTTGAGCTACAAAAGAATTCAGTGATAAATATAGTTAATTCAGCAGTATTGAGTCTGAATTTACTAGATTGCTGGAGTTGCCTGGCGTCGTTCCCTCAGTGGCTATGCAAATCCGACCCATCTCGTGGGGCTGCTCACATTTGTCACGGAGGAGTGATGGTGAGTGTGTAAGCATCTACTTCTCTGTTCTTCATGAGACATTTGGGCACTATAAAATGCTGACGTCTTTAGTGGTAGAAGGGCTAGTGTAGGGAGTCTTGTAATCCAGGGTAGACTTGGTACCAAATTTTCCCATGAGTCTGAAAATTTTGTCCTTAATGTCCAAACAGGGTGTTCTGTTATTTAAAAGAGAACAGTAATGAGATGATCATGTCACCAACTAGTTTGGAGTTGGTGGAAGTGTTATTAACTCAGCCAGTTATCTTGGTGATGTTGATGGTATCACTTGTAGCAAGAGAGCCTGGCCTGTGTCTTTGCAAGCAGGCTAGTCTCAGGAATGATTTAGTAGCTTATCTTAATGTAAGGTTGAATATCTGGAGGAATTTGCCATGAGGCTCTAAATGGACTATGGTACAACTCCCGTGGCATCTCCTTTTAGCTAGAGAAGATAGAGACCCTGAGGTTTTGTTTGCCTACCACAATTCCTACATTTTTTTTTTTCTTAATGCTGTTGCTGCTCTCTATACCTGATGCCATTTAAGAGCCACAGTGAGGGACCAAGACCTTGGTATGACACTGCTCCAGGTGCGCAGAACAAAAGGGCAGTTTCTGTTCTCAAATCTTGTTATGCTACTGTAGCCTTTCTTCCACCTGTTATTTTTCTGGGGTTTATGGGTGGGGTGGGTACAAAGGAGTAAAAAACCAGTTAATATTGTTGGCAACACCTTAGTAAGTATGTAGCCTAACTTTAGCCTGTGGTGGTAGCAGTTTTCTCATTCAAAACTTACAGCCTTAAGGCAACTTGATGGATTTTACCAGAATCTCTTGCCTTCTTTCAAGGGCAGAGGCTTGTGTGCTGTGGTAATATTGGTGCTCGCGTGGCTGTCCCCATGTGTGGAGCTCCGATGTCTTCTCTGAGAGCTCAGTGAAATTCCTTCCCTGGAAAGAACTGAGCAGATGGAAGCAAGAATTGCCCTCCTCTTCACATTAATTCTTTGGGTGGTGACGAGTGTGCCAACAGTCCTGGTTTCTTTTGGGATGCCAGCGGGGGTTTCTTGTCTGGTTTTGCTGTTGGCCACCATCCCTGTTTGTAGGAGGAGAAAATATTTTGGTAAGGGGGCTGTAAACCTTACCTCTGGCAGCTTAGACAATTGTGCGAGCTCTTCTGCAGAATGCCAACCAAAATAAGCTAGAGTGGTTTAAACAGCCTAAATAATCACACTTTGTATTGGTTGATCCTAAGTAAATAGGTTAGAAAGTACTTAAGAGCAGCTCAGCTGTGAGCCTTCTGGCAGAGCACAGGGACAAGCAGCTGAGGGTGCTGAGCTCTTCCCCAGCACAGCTGGATCTGGAGGAGGACATCCAAACCCAGGGCAGAGGTTCATGAGCTAAAGGGCTGCTCAACAGGCAGAAATGTGGCTTCTCCCCTGCAAACAACCCCGTGAGTTAAGAGAATCCCAGTTCATTGTCCTCGTAGGGAATGAAGGTGTTTTCTAGTCAGGCTGTAGTGATCTGGTGTGGTTAAACGTAGACGTGGTTTGTGGGGACGCAGCGGGTGGCAGCACTGCTAGCCCTGTTGTGGCAGGGATGCGGGGTGGCTGTCCCAGTGTCCTGTCTTCCCCACCTGTGTACAGAAAGGTCTGTGCTGTGGTTATAACCAGCTCCCATTACTAGTTCAGATTGTTTATTCATTAGTAAAATTAGTGGTGGGAGGGAGTTGGGCCGGAAAATGCGTATGTGCAAGAGGAGAGGTTGCATGGCAACACTTTACAGTCCCGAACATGGAGTCAGGAATAAATAATGGTGGAAAAAGGAATGGCAGGAGGGAAAAATGAGTGGGTTGGGGGAAAAAGCGCTATCTTTGTATTAACTTTATTGTTTCAGTGCCATCCCAGATGCGTCTAACAAGTCTGACATTGAGATTTTCATTACTGAGAGCCTTTCACAAGCCCACCAGTTAGGGCTGCGTGTGGCTGTAGGAGCCTGGCATGGCTTCACAGAGATGCACGTTAGCACAACCCGCTGATAGGCTGTGTTGGACCTTACACCCAGTTTTAGAGAGCTTCTTGCCGCCGGGTACTGCCTTCTAACTTCTTGTCTTTCTGGCTTTCTTCACCAAAGCAACCCAGGAGGCTTCCTGATGACTTGTCTGTGTCATCCCTGACACATTAATCTTTTAATTCTGGAACATGCAGCATACCTAGGTGTGCAACTATAGAAAGCAAAATAATTGGACACATTTTAAGGAGGAGTATCAAAAGGAAGACAGCTTCGTGAAATAAGACTGCAATAGCCTCTCCGAGCTTTGGGTGACTCCTTTGTTTTGGTTAAGAAGTTTGAATGTCCCATAGTGCTTCTTATCTGTTCCTATTGGTTAACTTGTGGTTTACTGTGTGATTTTGTTGTTAGTATTGTTTCATTGGTTTAACTGGATGAATAACTTAACGTTGGCAGGGGCTTGTGATTGAAAAAATGTTGTTCATTCATTGGATTATCAAAGTGACCCTCATGTACTGGTGTAACTGAATGTGATACCACGAGTTGCCAAGTGTAATGTTTCAGTTTTTTCTTTTTTGAGAGGAAACGCAGAGGAAGTGAAAGCTGGCAGTGTTGTTGCCAGCATTTCCTCGCACTGCTTTACGTGTGAATGAATAAAAAAAATGGCTGCCACTGCACATGACAATGCTGCTAATTCCTCTTTGCATTTTGGGGTAACTGGCTGCTTTTTTCCTGTTCAATTGGAGGCAATACCTTTTCAGTATGAAAAAGAAAAGCAGCATCTCCTGCCATCTCCTGCTCCCCAGTTGTTCCAAATAGCCGTGCAACTTTCCGCTGTAACTTTGTGCTATTGCAGCTCCATTGTGACTGATGCTCTTTCTGCAAGGCCAGCCTGAGAGCTTCCTGCTACGACAGCAACTCTGGGGTGAATTTATGAAAAGCATGCTTGACTTAGTATCTTGAAGGAAGGTATTACTTCTGTTTGGACTTCTGTACCTCCTGTAACTTGTATAAATTTAGGGATTTATGTAAAATGGTGTCTCTATTTCTGAGATATACAGAGAGGCTGACTAGTTCAAAAGCTCTGGCTTTTTTTCTTCTGCACTATTGTTGAAATTGATTTTTATTTAAAGCTGTGGTCTTGTGGAACTGTGGTAGCAGATACTCTGTATACATGGATAAGAGCAGGATGCCACAGATTTGCAGTGAGTTATGTGAACTTTCCCTCCAGGCAAGCAGTGGGGCTATCCAATTTTCCACTCACAGTGGAGACAGAGCTCAAAGAGCTGCAGAAGCCAATAGTTAACTCTGTTGGAGATGCTGTGGCCTGCAGTTCTTTAAAATAACATCTACAGTGAATAATAGTGTGCAAACGTGTGTGACAATTTTTTTTCTCTTCCTGAACCTTGTTCTAGATGTCAAAATTAACCTGGACTCCTTGGGAATGGCGAAAGATAGCCCTGGGATCCTGCCATGAACAGTAAGAAAGCTGAGATGCTTTGTGTATGCAAATAATTTTTTTTTTAATGGCTAAACCCCAGTACACTGTTCCTGCTCAACTCACAGAACTAGGCAGCACGTTGCGTAGTTCAGCGTGGATGTGCTCGCAGGGTTTCATGCAGTAAAGAGGCAGTACTGTGAGTCTCTGGGAAACAATACTGGGCCAGTCTCTGCAGCCGGTATCGCACTGGAGATGGGAAGGCTTCTGTGGGTGGTGTGTTACGACATTATTGAGGTGCTAGCTGAAGGATGCTTTCCTGGAATGTGGAATTATATTGTGAGACTCCATTGTTACCTAGTGTGTGATTATATTGAGACTCCAGTGTCACGGGATATCTTGAATGCAAATTAGTTTGAAATGGGATTTGCGAAATTAGCAGAAGAAAAAAGTGAATTGCAGAGTGGTAAAGACTGCATTTGGGATGCAGTTTGTGGGAGGAAGCTGCCCCTTCCCTGGCTGAGGGAAGCTGTCAGAGCGCAGTGTGGTTTTGCTCTCACTGCTCCCGAATGGGCGGCTGTCAGACAGGTAGCGTGGCTAAATGGGTCTGTGGTCTGAGCTGTCACGTCTGGCGTGTGCGTGGTGTTTTCCTCGTATGAAACAGCATTTGATAGATGCTGATTAAGTGGTTTATGCATCCAAGAAAGCAGGCACCCTCAAGGATGTTCTTGAGTGTTGATGAGAATACTTGGATATTTCTATGTTGTTGGTAGACTGAAACCTTCAAGTTTGAAGAATACATAAATATTTATGTATGTACGTGCTCCGTATTCTTTATATAGCCCTTTCCAGATGTTGCAGTAGGCATCCTTAAATTGATGCATTGAAAATTGTCCTGATGAATTTTCCCAGTACCAAATAGATGACTTGGAGACTGTGTGGGTGAGTAGCTTGCTTGTAAAGTGTAAATTTTCAGCAGGTGCTGTTGATGCTATTTGTCAACCTTTAATGGGACAGAAAGTGGAAGGTTTTTGTACTGTTAAATATCATGATTTGGATATAGGCAATTGGAAATTAATAGCTCTTGGAAACTCTTGTATCTAAACTCTTCACAGCAGTTCAGATGTTTAACATGCAAATGTTCAAATTAAAACTATTCCTTTTTTTTTTTCTGTAGAATTCTCTAACCATGTAATGTTTAATTCTTCCATGGGAGAAGTGTTTTATCAGGGCTTTCAAAAGCTGGTTGATATATTTGAAATGTTAGGCACTGTTGTATCTTGAAAATCTCAGAACTCTCCTGTGGTGAAAATACTGTAATTGTTAAATTGTTGTGGATTAAATTATGTAGCCTTAGGTAATTTATTAGAACAATTGATAGACATGAGAATCTGTTTAGTTCTTTGTACAAAACAGTGCGTGTAACACAAGGAGATCCTGTTCAGACTGTTTGCTTTCAGGTTTTTGAGAAGTTTGTTCAGTTTAGCTGAAAAAGATGAATGTATATATTTGTAGATTATCAAGTAGTTTTGAAATCTTACTAGAATGCGGCTAAAGCTTCCATTCAGTTTTTCTGATCGTGAGTAGACTAAGCCAACAATTGAAGCTGTGCTGCTCGGAGGTAAAACATTCATTCATTTTAGACTATCCTATTTCGCAAGCTTCACTGTTTGGAAGGTAAGGCAGGGAACATTGCTGTTCACAGGTTTGTTCTGACAAAACCTTGCGATTTCTTGTGGAGTTGAGAACAAATGTATGTAATGCCAGAGAATAATCATGCACGTGCAGTGTAGTTAAGAGGAATTTTAAGGATGGGAATGATTCCTGGTACAAGTTGAAACATCTGGAAGATCTGGGGCTTTTTCTTCCCTGCCGGTCAGTTATCCAAAGGTTGTGTGGCTTCTCCTTTGGCTCTTCCTTTGAGGTAGTAATTGGTGCCAAAAGAGCAGGACTGTTGTATTGGTGTTCAAGGTCTTCATGTTTGTGAGGTTCTTAATGTCCATTTCTAGGACAAAGAGCATTAGAAATCCAAATCTCGTCTTTTCTATTAATCCTGTAGTGTTAGAAAATGTCCATGTGCTACTAAGTAATAAGTTAAATTACTAACATGTGAAACGCATCTTACTCAACTCTCGTGTCATTCGTTTGGCTTATGATAAGCCAGCGAGTGGTGTGTGCTGTGCTCTGGATAGCCTCATGACCCAGTGTTTCCTGAATTACCAGTTCAGTGGTTGTGTCTTTTTAAGGTATGGTCAAAGTATCTGTTAGGAAAACTAATGCCTTGAAGTTGATCTGCAGCCCGGCGTTCCCCTAGCTTCCACCTTCTCCCCTTAACAGCACTCCAGAATTAGTAAGCTTGCTGACGGTAGTTGGTGTTCGAAATCCTGCTGACTAACTTGATCCAGAAGCATTTTTCCCAGGCCACTATTTGCATAGGTAGATTATTTTTTTTTCCAAGGATGTGGCTTTGATGAAACTTGCAGGTAAAGGATGTGGCTGAGGAAAGTAACAGCAGGTGGGAAGGCTCAGAGTTTAGTGGAAAGTGATTCCAAGGTGGCTTGTCACATGGATACTTGAGTGGTAGCTTAAGGAAATACCATGGATTTAATTTCTCAGTGAAGCAGGTGGTTCTGATAATCTGGTGTGTGATATAGGAGAGGGGTGCCAAAAGGTTTTACAGCAGAAAATGGGAAAGTGGGCTTTCATGATCTGAGCTTTTTTGCTTGTATTGTCAGATAATGCATGCTGGCTATCCAAAAGTTACTTCTGAAGACAGGAAGATTTCAGTCTACTGAAGTTTACATTATTTTACTAGGAAGCTTCACAGGATTTCACCTCCTGCTGTTATCCCTTGGTTTCAGTCCGGTGTGAACTGGCCTTTCCATTAACCCTTCCAGAGCAGTATTTAGTTGATGCCTCTCAATCTGTGGCATACGCTCTCCAGAGTGGAGCCCCTCGCAAAGGGAAGCAATCTGTGTAGGCTGAGAGTCACAACTCCGTACTTTCAGGGCTCTTGAGAGATAATGATTAAAAACCTTCCTCTGGTCGTAACCACCAAGGCAGAAGCCCACATTGCCTTTAATTGAATTGCCTTTAATGGAGGATGCTTGCTGTATAGACTGGACGCCCATGAACAGGAGCGTGGGCACTGTCACTGGTAGGGACCTGCTCCGGATTGTGGCTGTGGTGAAAATCTGTGTGCCGCACACCGTTCTGAGCCGTGCTGGACCTACAGCTGTGGATGAAGAGACGGTGAGATGTTTGGGCCAAGCGCAGAAGAGGGAGCAGCGCTGCTGTCTGAGCTGTGTGTGGAGCTGGTCTCGTTAGGGCTCAACCTAATGGGAGGAAAGTCCATTCATTCCCTGGGGCTGGATTACAGTGTGCTGTAACTGCTGAAGCTCCTGATTTTTAAGAGCATACTATAGGGGCATCCGATGTGGCATAGCGTTTTCCTGCTGCCTATGGGGCTGTTCTAAACTGCAGGTGTTTTACTTGTCTGTGATTTATAAGCAGCGTATTAATGGTTCGATCTTCAGAGAACTGCTTTCTCTTGCTGTATGAGTGAAGTACTATACTGAGAGGCTTGGTTTTTATGCATAAAATATTACTGAAAACTTCTAGATTTGTGGGAACATGCTGAAGCTTGGTTTATTTTGTGTTCCTAAAATAGGTCGAATAAAATTTTTATTGAACAAATTTTGCAAGTACATTAACAAAGGACATGATGTAATTGCAGTTAATGAGCATGGTAGCATTGCTTTTGGTGGGCAAAACTTATTCATTTAATATAATTACAAAATTTCTGTTAGGATAAGATCTGTTCTGCTACCTAGAGTTGTATTTCAGCTGTTTATTGCCTTCCTTTAGGATGCTGAGTTTTTCAAAATGCAGTACCTTGGCTGACTGAAGCAGATTGTTAGTTTCAGTTGTATCTTCTGTAGTCTAAGATACGAGGTTTCTTTTGTGTGTGGACTTAGTTTTTATTGAAAAGCTTTAAATACTTACATACTCCCAGTTTGTAGGGAGAAAATAGTAATGTTTCTACTTGTTAATTATTGATTATCAGGTGATATTTGATATATGTTAATACTACCCTCAGGTAATGTAACTCTGGTGCCTGTTATAAAAACTGGGAGGTTACGGTAATGTCCAGAAACATGTACAGAGTTTGTGCTGAAAATGCAGGCTATCCTAGTTTTAAGGTAAAAATGCCCTTGTAAGCATATACTTCTCTGTATTTGGAGAGAGATACTTCTTATTTAGAGAGTCAAGCAGCTCTTTTAAGAGTGCTGCTAAAAGGGACCGTGCTGCTGCCTTCTCCTGCCCCTGTCTGGCCAGGGGACGCCTGGCTGTCCCAGGGAAGCGGGTGGCAGCTCCTGGTTTGCGGGTTCAGCACAAGGCAGGCGACTGCTCGTCGGGTCAGACCAAGCGCGATGTGGAACTGTGTCCTTCATTAATGTTCCCAGGCTAGAATCTAGCCTCTTGCTCCATATGGATTTAGTCTACAGTCTGTTTTTCAGCAGTTCCTTTGTGTTATGGTTTTAATTTTCATTGACTACTGCGCTGGAGAAAGGGCTTCGTTATTGTCGTGGGTCAGGCTAAAGCACAGTGTCTTCCACCTTTGTGATTTCTGAGCACCATTTGAAACAACTTGATTCCTGGAGAAAGGAGGTGTTTGCTGAACTCTGTCATCGGACCTCGTGTGCCCTTTGGCATGTTTTGTGTCACTCATTTGATGTTGCTGCTGAAGAGCTGGCTGTAACTGATAGACGTTACCTACATAAGCCACGTGCATCCTCTGTCAGCTCTGAAAATCCTAGAACATTCTCATAGAAGACAAAATATAAGCATAAAAATAAAAGTTAGTTTCATGGAGTGTCTGCTCTGTGAGTTGTCTGCGCTGGCATATGACCAATACATATAGTGGTTTTATTTATTTTATGAAGTTGGAATTAGAAGTAGTTTAACTTCTCTGCAAAATGCCAATAAATTTAAAAGGGCCTTGACCACACCCCTTTTAAATTTTCCTCCTAAATTCACGCTCAGGGTCGTTTAAAAAATACAATGGGTTATATAGGAGATGAAACATTATTCATAAATATAGGTACTTGCATTTGAATATTTGAAAGAATAATTGCAAAATACAACAGCAGCAAGAAGAGCAAACGCCAGAAACTGAAGAGATCTGAGGAACTGGCAGAGCAGGGAGACATCCAGCCTCAGGTCCTGGTGGGGGGACAGGTTAGTGCTGGTGTCCGGGTTTGTTCTCCCTGAGGACACGGAGAGGAGCTGCGCGGTTGTAAGCGGAGGCATGAGTTCCTCCTGTCTGTGTGCTGGGCATGTAGAATCACTGGTGAGGATGGAAAAGTTGAAGCAGCTCTACCGTTAAAGTTGAAAGTTAACTAAAACTTTTCTGAGTATGAAAAATTTTATTTTTAACATGGAATTTGAACTACCTGAATTTCTGTGGTAATGAGAATTGGTAAATATTCCTCATGCGCTTGCTGTATTTTGCACTTTATTGGAAGAAAATCCATCAGTTGCCAGTTTTAGAACTTGTGTGCATCAACTTACCCGTCCTCCACTATTCATTTTTATAATCTTTGGTTTTCTCCTATGTGCAGGGAAAAACCCCAAGCCTGTAGCATTTTCTACTGCAGGACAGACACACGGCTCCAGAAAAGTAGTTTCTTTTGTCCTGTCTTTTGTCCCATTTCCCCGTCTCAAGAAGGACAGGGAACTGCTGCAGAGGGTGCAGCGAAGGGCTACCAAGATGCTGAGGGGACTGCAACACCTCTCCTATGAAGAAAGGCTGAGGGAATTGGGTCTCTTTAGTCTGGAAAAAAGACGACTGAGGGGGAGACCTTATCAATGGTTATAAATACTGACAGGGTGGGTGTCAGGAGGACGGGGCCAGGCTCTTTTCAGTGGTGCCCAGGGACAGGACAAGAGGGAACGGGCACAAACTTGAGCATGGGAAGTTCCCCCTAAACCTGAGGAGGAACTTCTTTCCCGTGAGGGTGGCAGAGCCCTGGCCCAGGCTGCCCAGGGAGGTGGTGGAGTCTCCGTCTCTGGAGCCATCCCAAACCCGCCTGGAGGCGTTCCTGTGCCCCCTGCTCTGGCCAGGGGTGGGACTGGGGGATCTCCAGAGGGCCCTCCCATGCCATGATTCTATGATAAGCAGTGGTTTAAAAAAAAAAAAAAGCCCCACACTTCAGAAAAAGTCAGCTTTCACCTTGCAGTATGATTGTCTCAGTGTTCTTTCACAAGCAGAGTAATGGTATCAGATAACATATGCTGTTCTGCTAAAAATTCATCCCAGAGGCTTCTATATACTCTATATATACACTCTAATAGCTTTTTATTTATAGAATCATAGGCTCATAGAATCGTTAGAATTGGAACAGACCTTAAAGACCCCCNGCAGAGGGGCTCCAGCCCCCTCAGCATCTCCCTGGCTTTAGGCAATAGGGTTGAAGTTATTAGAAGTGCTACTGACTGTATGTAAATAGTTTGGGCAGTCCAATGTTTTAAATGGTCTCTGGAAGAAGATGAAACTCATCTTTTCAGGAATTCAGGTCTAGTTTTGTTGGGTACGGCACAAATTTATTGTGCACTACTAACTGCTAATACTGAAAAAACTTTGAAACTTGCAGCTAAATTGACTTGGAGTGACCTGTTTAGGAAATTATGTAAAATGGAAAGATTAAAAAAAAGTATTTGTTGTTGATAATTGAAAGGTTGGGTTTTCCTCCCAATCTTAAAGCAACCTGGAGCGAGCCATATAGTTGATACGTACAGATAAGCAACCTTATTGAATGCCACATCAAAGAACATGGCTTTGACCTCGCTGAGCAGGTATATGGAAGGAAGATGCTTAACTAGATACACAAACCCGTCTGTAGCATATGCTTGCCCAAGAGGAGGTCAACTTCATTTATTTCTTAGAATTAATTTAATCCGTTAGAGTTCTGTGAAGCCAAGGACCACCTGCCTTTGGATGCCTTCCTGTGGTTGTGCAGTGTGTTTGCCTCATCAGAGAAGCCCATGCAATGCCCATGGGGTGGAAAAACGAGGAGCCGGACTGAGTGTCCACCCTAATCCTACTAACCACGCTGCACGTCGCACAGGACTTCGCATGTAACTGTTTCTGAGTATGGCGGTAGGAAAGCAGCTCAGATGTATGTAGTACTTTTTGAACATGTGAGTTTTATCATGGAGGACAGATAAGATGTATCCTATTACTCAGCAGACTTCTTTAATAGAGGAAAACCTGACGTTCATTTGAAACAGGAGGATGTCCTCTGGCAGCAGCATCAGGCATTAGGAACCACCTTTCTCTGCAGCTGCTCTCGCACCAGAGGGAGGGAGTGGGCATGTAGGATGCTGCTGAGCAATTCTGTTCGATGCTGTCTCTGTTGAACTATTACAAAACACACACTGAATTTATGATTCATGCTTACAAATACTGAGTGTGATTTCCTTCTGCTAAATATCTGAATCTGCTTTAATAGAATAAAATTTTAGCATTGCTTGTGACCTGCTCTCCGAAGTCAGAATTTTATTTGTAATGGTAGGGGAGAGGATGATTTGCAGAAGTTTCTGTTTTCTGTTTATATATAAACTCACTTGTTATTTCAAATCTATTCCATAGATTTGCTCTTTTGTGACTGTATTTAAAAGTACTAATTTACTTTTGTATATTAAAAGTATTAATTAAGAAATAAGAATTTCTGCTTTGGGCTGTGAATTAAAAGTAAATGGCTTTAAAGAAATACCTAATTCATACAGCTACTGATCTTTAATAATTCACTGATGTTTATCAATGTAAAATCTATAAAGGATCAAAAATTAGAAGCGTGGCTTTTGTCAGGGGTATTGCATAGTTTATATTTTGCAGTGCTTGCTGCTGAGTGATGTCAGTAAACTGAAATTTTACAACTTTTTCACTGTACCTTCAAGTGGAGGTACGAGATCACGAACTCAAATATAGACTGTAGGTTTTTGTTTTGGTTAATGACCGTAAGATATAATATACTGAGACATAAAAAAAAATGTACAAGGAGTTTTTTATAAACTATACTAGATTTTAAAAATGGAACTCATTAAAATTTTGTCTGCTTCTGTACAAATTAATGTGATTATGTCTTGCACATAAATAATTTGAGCTGTTTCTTTCCCTCTTGAAATAAAAGCTTTAATGAGTCACAGCTTCCATTTTAGTAAATTGTTCATGGGATAGGCAGGCTCAGGAACAACTGGGTTAAACCAAGAGATTATTTGAAAAATCTAGGGCATGTGCTCTCTCTGTTCACTTGATCAGTTTTCATAATTCATCCTTGTTTCCGCAGCCAAGAGCAGTGTAATACATGCAAACAAGAAGCCTTTTTCTTTCTTTTGTGCTCCTTTATCTCTGTAATTTTACCGGAGAAAGTTAGTGAAATGGGGAAAAAGTCATATTGTGTGTGAATGTTGAGAGCAAATCTTGGTTTGTTTTGTGCAAATCCATGGGCTCTGAGAGGCAGACGCTATTTCGGGATGTCTGTCTGTGACTGCTTCAATTCTTTTCTGTTTGACTACAGGTGCATGAAGAACAGAGGAGATATTTCCGCTCATCAGAGATGATGTGGAGAGACACTTTGTGAGTAACTGATGTGTGTTTTCTAAAAAGCCCGAAATGCTAATGTGGGAATTATTTTTTTTTTTTCCCCGAACTTAGACTAACTGTGCCCTTTGCCTAACAGTTTCCTTTCGTTCTGGAAAGCTGTGAATATAGAGCACTTCATGGAAAGCAGAGACACAGCTGATGATTGAAATAAAGAGCTGGACGGCAGAGCAATAGAATATGTATGGTTTCATAAATGATTAACCATGACAGCTAACTTTTCTATAGTGATCAGCCTACCAGAGGCTTTTCCTGTTGACTGCTGAATATGTTCGAGACATCAGTAGAACCCCTGACACTGGGTATATGGTTATCCTTTAGCAGGTTTAACTCGGTGCTTATAGAAGCTCTTCTGGGCAGCTTACTTGCGCTACTTATTTTACATCTCAGGTTATTAACACTTTATTGTCCTTGTTTAATTTTGATTGGAAGTCTAATATATTTACCTTAAAGAAGATGAGAATAGTAGCAGTCAATGGAAGTTTACCTGAAAGTTTTCAGTTCCTGTCCACTGGAACACAATGATATTCTGGGAGCATGCAGCTAAACTACGCTCCCAAAATATGACTGGAAAGGAAGAACTTCTGTGACAGAATATAAGTGTACCTAAATAAGTACTTCAAGGATTTACTTTTGTGGAAACAATGTCATTTTTTGTGATCACAATTAGGTGATGCAATATCTTATTTGTTGGATGGAGTCCATAAATAAGCTGGTTCTAGTGCCATGGGTTTATAAGCCAGCTCTTTCTTTTGGGGCTATTAGTCCCAGCGTTTCCATTTTTTGCCCAAAGTTCCAGTAACAGTTGAAAATTAAAGAAGCATGTTATTTTAGGATTTTCCATCATAGTCTTTGTGCTTGCTGTTTTAAGTATAATATGAGTAATGTGGTCTTGAGTGCTTTCTTTTAAACCATGAGCTTTGATACTCTGGAGCTACTGCTTTGTTCTAATGAAAGTTTTCTAGGAGAATGGTGCCTTTGTGGACAACTTCAGTGCTTTTCTTGGCACTGAAGAGCTCAAGTTAGCAGAGCTGCTGTTACCTCAGGAACCTCGATTTCTCAGGTTTTTTGCATTTGTAGTATCTACTACATCATGGAAATGTTGTTCTTTTTTTAAATTGAATAATATCCTTTTATTATAATAGACCAGTAATTGCTTAAACACTTAGGTATGAACCAGTTTGGATTCTTACACGAGATTTGCCTTTTTTGTTACCTAGATCTAAGGAGAAGGTTTCAAAGTGGTTTTTAGGCTTCCCTCATCCTGGAGCCCTTTGTGTATTTTCATAGATACGGTCTTGTGATTTGTAGTTTAGTAACTGCCTTTAAAAAAATTATTAATTCTTAATTTCCTCATTCTGGGATGAGGTTTGTCATATGCAGATAGTGGCTCGTAGTCTGTCTTGCGTTCAGTCAAGAGAAAATATGCTTCAAGATACTACTGGCCTGTAGTCATCTTTTCCTTGGCTTCTTCCAGGCTCTGCTGCCATTTCAGGAAGGCTGCAGGAGGTTTTCTTTATAACAGTGTCCTGGCCAGGTGTCAGATTCTATATGGCAGGAGAAATCCTTGTGCCGATCCAACCGACTTTCCCTGGACATACATGTTGATTTGATTTACTCTGTGTCCTTGAGGTCACTCTCTTGTGGCCAAAGTCCATGGGGACTTTGCCACAGTTGGCCAAGTAACAGTGATAATATGGAATGCTATTTAATAATAATAATATAACTTTTAAGAATAATAATTGGTATTTTTAATAAAAATATTACATACTGTGATGCCTTTTGTGAGTAACTGGAGTAGTGGATTATGTGATTCCTCGGCACACATTGTTCTCCTTGTTTTTAGACTCTGGTCAGGGCTCAAGCAGCGTCCCTGGGTTAGACCTCATGGGCAGAGCTTCCTTCTCGCACTGCTCCGGTCTGCCCAGAGGCGCTCATCTTTTGAAGTCCCTCCTCTGATCCAGAAAGTCAGGCAGGACTTGCTCAGGGGTCTGCTCCTTCCTCAGGCTCTTTCCTTCGTAGGGTGACACTGTTTCTAAACGTGTCCTGTTTGCATTCTCCAAACTCCACAACAGATTTCTGCTGTTAGTAATGAGGCGAGGGCATATCACCAAAGACTTGGTTTGGTTCACAGTCTTTTGTTTCAACTTTCGAGGCTGCTTCCTTAGGACAAAGGAGCTTTTTCATAACTAAAAATCTTCAGCTTTTAAAAAAAAAAAATTCTTTAAACTCTTTCTGTAGCTTTCTAGAAGGTCTAAGAGTGAATGAAGGAAGCAGAAGTTGTGTGGCCACCTGGAGTTTGATGTGCTTAAACACATCAGGTACGGTGTGTTAGACAAGTACAGCTGTATTTACTCGCCAGATGAGTATCACTCCTCAAGGACTTGGAAAAATTTGCAGTTGAGAAATAACGTCATTATTTTTTAATAAGATGTCTTTGTTATTATCAGATTAATAAAATTGAAACTTGATTGATCTCTTTTTTAAGGTGAAATATAGTTTAGGTATCAATGTTCCAAGTGTCAGTCTACATACCTTAAAATATTTTCATAGTGATGCCACAGTTACTGATAATACGTACACTTTTCTTTGAGTGTATTTAGAGATGTTGACTGTGTTTAGTGTGGTAATTTTCAGAAAAGGCTCTGTGAAAAATAGACAACAGTTATTTTGTGGGGCTAGCATTTAATTCGTACAGATGGTTGCTGTTAAGGACCTTTTAGTTGCACAGCAGTCAGCTTTTCCCAGGCCTCAGCATATGGCTGGGTCAGGTTGTGCTCTGGTACTTAAGAGAGCGGATAAGGCTTACAGCCAACGACACCCACCATGGATGGTGTTCCTAGATTTGCCTCCGTTAAGTGTCCTCTGTGTCAGCATTAGTAGCTGCAATAACAGGTAATATCTACCTGGCTAGCTATCAGTTTTTACAGGCCTGTGGGTGAATATGGGTAGGATATA
Organism: Rhinoptilus africanus; assembly: GCA_013400135.1. Lineage (NCBI taxonomy): Eukaryota > Metazoa > Chordata > Aves > Charadriiformes > Glareolidae > Rhinoptilus > Rhinoptilus africanus. Next base: position 21,203 of record VXBO01005300.1, read on the forward strand.
ATGGGAGAGCTTGTTGGCTGAGTAGAGTTTGGTCCTTGTTGCAGGGCAGAGGTGCAGGAACTGGTTTCTTTTCCCAGTTCTACCTGATCATAACCTTGGCTTTAACCTCTGTGCTGTACTACCTCCTTCTGTGAGTTGTATTTATACATTTTTATAAAGTTTGTGGGAGGTATAATGGAAATTGCTGTTTACCTGTTCCTGTTGTTTTCATTGCAGTTATTACTGTGCACTTATGAACGTTCATGATTTCTGGTTAAAAGTGGAAAAATGTTTGACCTTTAAATGGTCAAGCAGCAAGCTTTAAAGGGTTTTAAATACATACCGCAACTTATTCCATTAAGTTAAAAAGGGGCTTTGTTAATAAAGTGAGAACATACAATAAAAGGTTTTAAATTTTGTAATATTGACTCCTGCATTCATAAACTTCAAAAATACGAGCTTCTAAGTATACTGGATAATATTGAACTTCAAATTGTAGAAATAAAGTACTTCAACCAAACCACACGAGATGCGTGCCCCTTCCCTGTGCTGATTTTTCTCCTGACAGGCTGAATGAGGGTGCCTTGTTCTACTTGACATCTGCCCATGTCTGAGCAAGTCTAATTTGTGGCATGGTAATAGGTACTTGAGCTGTGCCCTTGGCAAGCAGTAGATTAGGGGTGTATGTGACAAGTTGGACACCGAAGGGACATGCTGTATCTAAGCTATTCAGTTTCCTTGTGAATGGACTAATATGTTCCGTTGGCCTTCCCTGATCTTAGTAACCGCATAAAGCTTTATGCTCTTAAAATAACTGACAGTCAGCAGCTGGTTTCTTACCAGGATTTTTTTCACTGAAGTGAGGAGAAAGTGGGATACAAATGTCATGAGTCCTGTTGTCTTCCTGCAGACAATTCTTTTACTTCTATTTGCGGGATTGCTGCTGTGTGCTTTTTTTTTTTTTAACATGCAAGGCTTATCTAATCAAACTGTCACTAGTGGAGTCTCTTTCACCAGAGTGGATTTATTAAGTGTAGGTGGTGATGAATGAGCTTTAATGTGCCGGAGTTATAGCCATAGGTGACTTATATTGGAGAAAGGCTTTATGAGGGTTGGAAAACACAGCTGAAATGCGAGTCCTTCACAGAACACTGAAGATATGGTAAATCTGTAAGGACCTAAATGTTTCTTTGTCAAAATTGATTAGATGTTTTTGGGCCAACTAATAACCTTCATATTTTGATTCATCTTGCCATAAATGTGTGAGAGTTTACATTTGGTTCATTGTGTGAATCCAGGCATGAAACAGTTGATCAGCTAACTTACACTTCAAAATAGTATTGAATTTAAAACAAGGTTTGGTACACACCTCAGCATTGCAAAACTTCTGCTTTCTGCTACTTTGCTTTCAGTACAGGGGGTTGGGGGCGTCCTTGCACAGATGTCACACACAGTGGTTTGTGGAAACAGTGAGTTTCATGTCCCTGCCCCGTTTGTGAGAAAAATGGAATGCTGTGGAACAAGGTAGTTTTTTCATTCTTATAAATCTTCAGGTAAAAGGTAACAGTGCTGGCAGTAAAGCAAGGGCATTGAAGAATGGAAGGGAAGTGAACAAGGGAGAACCCTTCTGCCACCTCTAACATGTTAGGTGCATGGGACTCACCAGCCTGGTTCTTAACAGCCTACTGCCCAAAACTGGATATACAGCCTGATATGGCAGATGTGGCAAGAGATGCGGCTTCTACTACAGTCTGGAGGGACGTGTCTGTGGGGTCTGGTGGATGTGAAGTATTGGTGAGACAGAGCTGTCTGTTTCTGCTCTTGATGAGGCTGTAGGCTACAAAGCCATAGCAGATATGCTGAGGGGTTCGTCTAGACACAGGGGGATAGACTGGAGGCAGTGTCATCTCATGGAATGGTTAGAGTTGGAAGGGACCTTAAAGCCCCCCCAGTGCCCCCCCCTGCCCTGGGCAGGGACACCTCCCACCAGCCCAGGTTGCTCCAAGCCCCGTCCAGCCTGGCCTTGAACCCCTCCAGGGATGGGACAGCCACAGCTTCTCTGGGCAACCTGGGCCAGGGGCTCACCCCCCTCACAGGAAAGAATTTCTTCCTCACATCTCATCTCAGTCTCCCCTCTGTCAGGGTAAAACTGTTCTCTCTCGTCCCATGGCTCCCCTTCCTGACCAAAAGTCCCTCTCCACTTTTCCTGTAGGCCCCCTTTAGGGCCTGGAAGGGGCTCCAAGTTCTCTCCGGAGCCTTCTCTTCTCCCAGCTGAACCCCCCCAGCTCTCTCAGCCTGTCCCCACAGCAGAGGGGCTCCAGCCCCCCCAGCATCTCCGGGGCCTCCTCTGGCCCCGCTCCAACAGCTCTGTGTCCTTCTGCTGTTGGTGCCCCAGCACTGGGGGCAGCACTGCAAGGGGGGGGCTTACCCAGTGGAGCAGAGGGGCAGAATCCCCCCCTCGCCCCCCTGCCCATGCTGTGGGGATGCAGCCCAGGCTGCGGGGGGCTTCAAGGCCATCGGTGTGGGAAGAGTAGCTGACTTGCTTCAGATAAACTAGAAGTAGTGTACAAAGAGAGGAGGGACCTCTGACTTGTGGCTGCCGCAAACTGGTGGATTAGAGTTTCAGCAAAAGCGTGCTCCAGCTATGGATTGTCCTACGTGTCACTTAACAAGCATGTAAGCAGATGGGTCTGTTTTCAAACTTTAGTTACGTAAATCTTTCCATAAAATGCCACTCTGCGTTGGCCTTGAAGTGTAACAATGACTCTGGTATTGTCAGACTTGTCACTCTTAGAGGTCGAATTAGGAATCCCGTAACTGCCAAAACACGGATTGACTTGAGAGCCAAGATCTGCTGGGGCACAGATGCCGCTGTACTTAGGCAATGAAATAATCCCGTTTTAGCTTGGGAGCACAGAAGCGTGATTGTGCTCCTGCAAATGCTATGTGGAGGTTGAAATTGCTGAATTGTTTTGAGATTATAGGTTTGATTGCATTGAGATTGTATAAAGGTTTTTCTTTTCCCATGTAAGAGATCTAGAGGTTTATTTTGCTGTCTGTGCAATGTGTTATTAAAGGCTGCTGTAGCACTGCAGTGGAACAAGTTGTATTCTGATTTGGTGGATGTGTCCTTCTGGACCATTTTGGGACATGTTTTCAGATAATTAAGGCAAGACAGTGGATCTTCTGGAGCTTTACCCTCTGCACATCGTTAGTGTTTCCGTTGCCAGCTTGTGTCCTGCATGGTAGAGTGTGTTTTTCACAAGCCAGATGTTTACTTTGCATTTGTGGTGCTCTGTCTTGTGCTGTACAAGCTAGTTTTGCAGAGCGATGGTTTACATAAAACAACAATTGCTTGCACTGGTTTTAAATATGGTTTTGTATTGTGGAGTTCAAGTGTAGTGGATCCTGTTCTGTTCAACAGTCTCACTTCCTTTTTAGCGTATGTGGATTACCTGAAATTATGTGGCTTGTACACGGCACTTCAGGAAGTCTGAACTGATGCAGAATGTGCTTTCTGCTGAATTTTAAATGTGCAATGTGAAGTGTGTTGGTTTTTTAGTAACAGAAGCTTCCTTAAATTTTAGACTTTGTACAGTCTCATACAAATTTTTGGTTTTAATAATTACTTGTTTTTCCTTCACGTAGCCAAAACTGAATAGAGTTGATAAGTGTGTTGATTTATTTTTTATGTTTTTTTAAAAACATAGTAAGGAACACTGTGGTAGTGTCTTTAATTAAAGGGAAAAATCCATGAGGAATCTTTTAAAAAATGTTTGTCTGATGCCCTCTTTAACACTTGCTCCTAAGCAACCCTGGCTTACCAGATGTTGCATCAGGGTGTTTGCAGCTGGAACTGAGTAGCCCTGATGGCCAGTCCTGACTGCTGTTCTTGAACTTGGTGATTGCCAAGAACTCGTGCTGGCAGAGTTCTTGGCAATTGCCGTGCTTCTCTGGTCATGCTTAGTTTCGGTGGCTTTTGAGCAGAGATAATCAGCTTTTTGTGCTGGGTTTGCGTGAGGCAAAGCGCTGCCTCGTGGTTGCTGCCTCCTTGTGCCGCAGGGTTTCCCGTGTGGTGTCCACCTCCAGCTCCTGGGACTTGCTGCAAAGGCTTGTGGACACTCTGCCTTACTGCATGGTGTCTCCGGTTTTAAATTGAAAAATTAAAATTTAAAAATTGGAGTAATTTAGAAACTTTCCTATGAAGCAGATTTCTCGTTTTTTACTTCATCCAGATGAACGACTGATTCTGTGACCAAGTTTAGATCTTTTATTCTTTTGAATTTAATGGTGCTATGCTTTTACTTAATTCTGTGTGTCTGTGGAAATGCTGTGGGAAGTTTGCAGAACTCTCCTCAGGTAATGCGCTGTTTGAATACTCACCTGACAAGCAACACTGCTGTACAAAGGTAAAACAGAACATCTTTCATCCAAAGTGCTTGCAGCTCGGAGTGCTGAAGGAGAGCAGGTGCAGATGGGGAGCTACGGAAAATCAAAATGAGTGACTAAGAAGAAATAGTTGCCATGTATCGGCACTCTGACCGACATCAAGTGCCATGTGTCATTGCTGAATTGGTGGTTGTTTCGAAAGAGAAATTGTCACTTTTTTTTTAAGGCACCTTTGTGCATAAAGGGGTCACCTGAAAGAAAACACAGAGATGCTTGTTGGACGGTTTGCCAAAGGTTGATCTAATTAAGGGGCTCAAATGTTGCAGAGCCAGCAAAGCCGAGCCCTGAAGGGCATTAGAAAACAGCTTTTCGTGCTTGATGATGTGAGAGAGGCAGGAGCATTGGATGTGCGGTAATAAATTTACGAGGCTGAAGGGAAAAGGAACGAAGACATTTCAGAAGTTTCAGAGGTTTAAGAAATGTGGTGCTTGTCTGAAACAGAATAATTTGATGTTGTGAAGCATGGATTTTACCCAAGTAGATAACAAAGGAGAAAAGGTTGCATCTTTGAAGATATTGGAGAAACTGCTCTGGAAAAAATTGTATATTTGACAGTAACTCTCTATATGGGCAGTGTACACTTGTGAAAGATGGCTTTTTCCCAGTTTATCCTAATTGATTTGATGTCATATAAACGATAAAAGTAATTTATCAATGGAGCTGCATTTGTTTAAGGCTCTTGCTGGTCTGAATGTTTATGTTCTTTAGAGAAACAGCACCCTTTGTGTTTCCTATATCTTCACTCTCTTGCCAAGGAAAAGACCCTGCAAACAAAATGCTCTTTTTTTACTCCTCCCAGCAAACAAATTATCAGTCAGGCAAAATTGTACATCCTTAATGATGTAGTACTGCAGGCAAGATGAAAAGCATAAATGTAGATCTGTCCAAAGACTTGATGCCAGTATAAAAAAAAAAAAGTAATGAAAAGACTATTTTGATATAAATATTGTCACATTCACCCAAGACTTTATAATGTTAAACTGTCTGAAGACCTAGTTCAGCTTTTGAATCTCACTTGCATTCTTGATGCTTCATTGGCAAAGACAATAGCTACTAAAGTTCAGTGATTTTTATTTTTTTAATACAGAATATTTTCATTGTATGGAATGCTTTGTGGTGACAAAAGTGACTTAATATTGATTTTCATTGGAAAGTAATTCAGTTCATAACACATCTTGAATAAAGATTTTTTTTAATGAAGGAAAAAGAAATATGTGCAGCTTTGTGAAGGGAATACCTCCATTTTCTCTAAAACTACATTTTAGGTATCAGAAACCTGTGATTACATCCCTCTGAATCATAGACTCATAGAACCGTTTGGGTTGGAAGGGACATTAAAGCCCCCCCCCAGTGCCCCCCTGCCCTGGGCAGGGACACCTCCCACCAGCCCAGGCTGCTCCAAGCCCCGTCCAACCTGGCCTTGAACCCCTCCAGGGATGGGGCAGCCACAGCTTCTCTGGGCAACCTGGGCCAGGGGCTCACCCCCCTCACAGCAAAGAATTTCTTCCCCGTATCTCATCTAAATCTCCCCTCTTTCAGTTAAAAACCATTCTCCTTTGTCCTATGGCTCCACTCCCTGAACATTTTCTTCTCTAAATTGAACAAGGACCAGTAATTAAATAAGAGAACAAATAGATTTTCTCATTTCACTTACTGTTCATGCTTCAAATTGGGCCAAGTCTGCTATTGTTCCTGTTAGGGCTTTTAGCAGTTGAGGGGCAGCAAAGCTTTGGTGCACCAGAGCTTTGGTCCTTGCACTGAAATGGAATGCTATGATTTCATTTCCTCCTAGATGTTCTCCTTTTGTTCATAAAGTACACATGAATACAAAATAAGTTAATTAGAAACTAGCATCCTAGATTGGATCCTGTTTTTGGAAGCCAAAAGCAGACTAATTGAAGTTCATGGTAGGTGAGGGAGTAGCAGATATCCAGGCATCGCAGCTGAGATTGGAGGGGAAATTCATGCAGAAGGAGTTTTGTGTGCACTAGGTTTGAGGAAGATTGGGCTTTCCGTTGAGATTGGCACTTCTTATACTGTCACTTTGTTGTGGTCCTTATTTAACTTCAGACTTTTTTGGGATTTATTCTTGAGTATTTTTTCTTTCTGATGCTGTTGATAGTCTTGACGTATTCCTGCAAAAACCTCAAAGGTGGTATTGAGAGGGACATCACAGGGATACTGTTGTGCCTGAATAAATTTTATAAAATGTCTCGTGGGTTTCTGTGTTTGTTTTTCTTTCTTCAAACAAAAAGGACTTATTTTCTTATCAGAGACAAAAGATGGACTTCACAGATCTTCAGCTTTTATTTGCTGTAACCTCATTTATTCGGCACACGTCGGTGCGGCTACTCTCATCTAAAATTCCGTGTTGGTTTCCTCTCCTTTGGTCATCAGGGGAATTGCTGACTTGGGTGGCATGGATCACTCTGTGACCAGAGGGGAGGTGGCAGTGCTCCGGGATGGGTATGTTGCCAGTGACCAAATTCCTTCAGAGGTGTCAGGGGGTGTTTTTTCAGGATGGCAGCCTGGAAACTCTTTCTGGAGTTTTGAGGAATTCTGGAGTTTTGAGGGATTCTGGAAGAGCTTATTAGTAAGTGACTTAAGAAACGAAAGGAACTAGTTAGTGAGCTTTAAGCTAATTTGTTCATCAAATAATGGACTATGTGATTTTTCAAACAAAGCATTAAAAACCTCAGCTTTATTATTACTGGTTCTCTAATCCAAAACTTCTGTGGATTTTTTTGATTTAGTCGATCCAGCTGCCCTCACGTCTGCTGTTAGGCATCCAAGGACCAATTTCAGAACAAGGAGGCAATAACAGTGACTTATCAAATCTTTCAGTGTTCTAAAAACATTCTTGATATAGCTGGAAAGGGATTTCTGTGTTAAAACACACTCACATCAGCCATTCTGTCTTTCTTGACTACCCGCTGCCTGTGATTTCATCTTTTTATGCTTACTCTTTTTTTAGAAAGAAAACCCACAAATTTATGGCAAGAGTAGAGCTGATCACCTCATCCCAGAAGAAGATCCAGCAGCCTTATTTCAGTGTCTTACTTTCTTGAAATAAAGATCTTAATAAGGGAACAATTATGTTTTAACTAACTACACCTGATTTCAGGAAGGTATAAAACTGTTGTACATTTTCATCTTGTGCTGTACTTTGCACATTTGTAAGGGAAGTTTTGTCTGATCCGATTAATTTTTAATTTGTTGGAGTGACTGGTTTTACTCTTTTAATGAATGGAATCTGTTGGGTGCTTTTCTGCTCTGCTATATGAAATACAGCAGCGTGAATTAGAGTGTTTCAGTAGGGAAACAGTGTTGATAGGATTTGCTTTTCCCTTGTAGGTGGCTGAAAATATTGCTGCATCAGATAGCATCGTTCATGACTAGCAATTTTCTGTTAATGCCATTTAAGACCTCCACAGTCTTAATTTTGGCTAATAACATTTAAACCTTTCATTTAACTAGATTAATATATTTAGAGAACATTTTTGTGTAAAGAACATTTTGAGCCATCCTTCTTAAGAACAAGTGCTCAATTATTTCTCTTCCAAAGGTTGTATTGTCGTTAAGCGACTTCATTTTTTAGTGAGTTTTGACTAAAGGAATCTAATAGAGCTGCTTCTGTAGTCTTATTGACTGATCTTGCGTACTTTGATCTCAGTCTCAACAGATAATTCATGGGACAAGAGTTTAAATTATTGAACTTATGTTTTGGCAGTAGCTGAATTTCCCTTGAAGAACGCTCCACCCATCAGTACGCTGCTCTCCACGTCCGGGGGGATTTTTCACTGTTTGTTTGATCTCGGATCAGAAGCAGTAGTTTTTCTGCCTTTTTTTTTTTTTTTTTTTTTTCCCCAAAACAAGCACACAAGAGCCTTTTGTCCACTGGAAGCGTTTATAGTGACTTGACCATATTTAGTCTCAAGTTTCACTTTTCAGACTTTGGTCTGAGGGAAATTCTTGCATCCTGCTGTCACTGGGGAATGCATACATCCCTTCAGCACTGCTTCGGTCAATCACGCTTCTTGTTAGCGCGAAGAATGGCTTTTTAGTGAATAATGCTGTGAAACTTGAAAAAAAAATTATAAAAGCTTTCTTTAGAGCAGAGTTATGATGTGTGTGTTCTCTCCATCTTCAAAACCTTCCAGTCTCTAGTAATCCCAAACAGCGCCTCTTTACTCCATCCTATTTCTCTCTAGTTAATCTATTGTACTTGATTTTCATTAGCAGCCATGCCTCTCTGTCTCTTGCCTGTATTTTCTCTCCTCCTTGTTAGGTCTGTGCATTTACCTCCTTGGTTCTTAGGCATGTGCACTTGAATATTTTAGAACGAGTATGTTTTCATTTGAAATGGGAATGTTGGCATTTTCATATAAAGCCTTTTGAATGTATTCATGTAAGAGCTAAAGTTAGAAAATGAAGAACTGGAAAAAATCCAGTGAACTTTCTTTGGAGGAGATGACAAGTTTCTTATCTTACTTATTGGACACTTGTGTTGGTCACATCTGGCCTCAGCATGGTGTGTATGACATTGTTTGCACTCGTTTAGGAGGAAATGATTGCTTAACCTCAGTGGAAGGATTAACCTCTTCAGTAAAAAGCTTGTTTTTCCAATAAATGCTTTTAGCTTTCCAAATTACCTTTTCTTAACCAACCACTCCAAATGACTTCAGAATTAATAAAGTAAAAACTCACAGCTTTAGTGTTGACTTGCATGCAGATAAAATCTCTGGAGTTTGTTTCAATATTGACTAGGTAAAAGTGATGTTTTCTTCATGGTGAATGGAGTATTGGATAAAAACCCAGAAGCTGCTCTTGTATGACTAGAAATTTACGTGCAGGCTCGGTGAACAAACTGGTAGCATTTAACTCTCTTAAGTGGTTTTTGCTGAAAAGACACAATTCTGGAAAGTTCACCACCGGGTGACGTGTTGCTAGCAGTGTAATGTCATCTCATGCTGATTGCCATTTCCCCTTTTATTTTCATCTCCCTGTCTCCTGTCACTTGGGTGGATGTGCATTGGTTATAGCTGTTCTCTTGATGGCAAGTGGTGGGCGTAGTGTTGTGAGGAATTGCTTCGCTGCACAGTTTGGTGTTTCATAGAATCACAGAATGTGTTGGGTTGGAAGGGACCTCTAAAGGCCACCCAGTCCAACCCCCTGCAGGGAGCAGGGACATCTTCAACTAGAGCAGGTTGCTCAGAGCCTCATCCAGCCTGGCCTTGGATGTCTCCAGGGATGGGGCCTCCACCCCCTCTCTGGGCAACCTGGGCCAGGGTCTCACCACCCTCATTTTTTTTGAGTTTATTTGAGTGCATCAAGCTAAAAAGAGAGGCTTTATCCAAAGCAACTTTATGCTTACAATAAGGTGCTTTAGAATCCTAAATCTAAAAGAAGGTACTCAAATAGCATGTCTAGTGTTCTCCCTTTGAGGGAGACGAGGATTTGTTGTTCTGCACGTAATGAATTTATTTGTTGCGATGCTATAGTTAAACTGGGTGTATCACTTTTGTGGGCAGATTGGCATAATTCTTAAATTGATAACAAACAGAACATTAAAAACCTTAAACTCCTGTTTCAAAAATGAATCGTTTTAATAGGCAGTTTAATCTGCCTCAGCTAGCAGCTGAGCATCTAAATAAACACTTTTGAAAAAGAAGTTACCATCTTGAAAAGCAACAATGCTATCTTTAAATTCTGTTCTCCCAGAAAATACTTTTTGGTGCTAACTGATGCTGTAAGCCATGTCCTGCATTTAGTCAAACGTGGGGGAATTACACTGTACTTTATTCATAAAGAGAAGGAGAAGAAAACAAAACTTTTCTGTTGGAGCATGTGATCGATTTCATTTAATTTTGCTGATAAGAAAAGAAGTCACCTAATTCTGAAAATGGAAGTACACCTTTCTTTGTGGGTGCTAAATAGTTTGTTGGTACTTCCTACTTTTAAAAACAAATGAACCGAAAACCCCTCCAAAACAACTGAAGGATGTGCATAATACTTGTGCATTATTTGAAGGGAAAAAACCCTCCACACCTGGACACCAAAAAACCTTGCATTGTAAACCCCAACCAATCCAAAGAAACCCACCTGGTGTATTCCAGTTTTTTAATGCTAGAGATGTTCTGCGTGTGTGTGTTCACGCATGCAGCCGGGTCATACAGTTCTGCTGATTCCCTTGTCTCTGGACATCTCAGATGTGCCAAATGTTGAGGGTTTTGTTCACTTGGATGCAAAATCAGGCATATCTTAGACAATAATTGTGCTGTGGTGGAGACTATGTTGGGAAAAACAGGATACCTGGTCTTGCTTGGGTGCTCACTGTATGGGGAGACCAGTAGGTTTTGTAGTTTAAACTAATTTGTTTTAATTAGCTGGACTTCAAGCTTGCTAATGCTGTTAAGGATCTCTTGTAAGAATGCCAGGTTATCTGCGTTGGTGTCCTGCCCTGGACGGTGGAAGTCGAAGCAACTATTAGGTTTTCACCTGATCTTCAGAGGTGCTGCAGAGGCACCCTGCTGGGGCTGTGGGGGCTCCTGAGGGAAAATACTCTGTTTCTCAGACAAAATGTTCTTCTACAGCCTGGGGACTCCCATGAGTAGATACACGTGGAAATCAGGAATCCAGAGATCAGTATGATTCCTGCAGGTTATAGTAAAGTTAACAACTGAAAACAACAGTGTGCTGTTAAAATGCAGAAATATGTGTCACAGAAAACTTTCAGCTATAACTACTGCTGTTCTGCCTCATTACAGTATTGGGCATGGATTTATGCCTGACCTTCCCATGAGGTTTCTGAAACCTGAGCAACTTGCTAATCTCCTTCCATCTTCCCAAGCTGTGTTATCACATCCAGCTTCATCACATTGGATTCCAGTCGTTTTCAGCATGCAGCTGCCCTGCCCCAAATTCCCGATGTCTGGTTCCGTTCTTAAGCTCCAGCTCGCCTCTTACAGGTGGGTTGAATCCAAGCTGACAGCCGGGCAGGTGGAGGTGTGTCAGCCAAGGAGCTGGAAGAAAACTTAATTTGAAGTGAAGGTTTTTAAATCTTCAGATGCTCTCAGTTTACTTCTGTTGTCCCAAAGAGCAGAGAGGTCGTGTATCACCAAGTCAGCGAGTTCCCCGGGCCCTCGGCCGGAGGAGGACAGCCGAACCGTGGCCGGAAGTGAGGGCTTGGGTCGGAGCAGGAGGCGAGGAGCGAGGCCAGGGGCCGGCAGCCTTGGCAAGCTGGGCTCTCGGGCTCTCGGCCTTCCTCTCTGCTCTCATAGACAGGCTTCCTTCTCTCTTGCTCCATCTCCCCAGTAATTAGAGGACCAACGTGACCAAGTTCAGTTCTGTTTTCAGATAATTAGAGCCAGGCCCATATAGTAAAATACAGAGCAGTCTGTTTTGCTCGGGGGCTTTGCCAGGACTGTCATTGAGAGCCGGACATCCTCTTCTGTGCTGCTCTGTGGCAGAGTGGGAGAGACTCATGAAGAGTAATTACATGCTGTGTGATCGTTAGACGAGGTGGCTCTGCATGCTCTCGCAGTAATGAGGAGTGGTGGTGAAGAACAGGAACGGCCTTGTTCTCTGGACAGTCAGCACGCTGGGTTGTAAGGCCATTTACAATGCAGAACTGGGGAGCAAAGGCAGGGAGGAGGAGGGTAAATGAACTGAATCACATCACTGGAATTTGCTGTTAAAAAGAATTTATTATGTGCATTCAACAACTGAAAGCTAAAGCTCAATAGTTCTATGTAAGTTACACTTTTGCCCTTTGGATTCTGTATGCTTTCATCGGATTACAGCAATGAAGTAAAAGTTTCGTCATACTGTGCCTTGTGCATTGTTCTAGGGTGTTGATAAAAGATAATCGTTTATAACCTGCTTATCTGCAAATACTAGATTTAGTTATTTTACATTGACGCGCTTGATCTGATGGCTAAGAATCCTGAACTTCTTAACTGTTTATTGAATGTAACTTAACATCCCTGTTAGTTGTCAAAGAGATCTTTTCTCTTTAATAAATCAGTATTTTGTACTTAAACTGAGCATTGCCATTGTTCCCCCCCAAAATCTCTGAAAATGCATTTCAGGATGCAGCAAAATTTTGCCATGTTTTTAAAAAACACCCAACAAACATTTCTCCTCAGCAGCTGCTCTTTGTGCAGCAAGAGGTTTGTAGTTTGCTTGGGTTTCTACTTCAGTGAAAGAATCAAACAAAAAAAGATATGTTTGTGCGTGTTGTTGCTTGATTCAGGATATGAGCCAGAACATAAGTTTGCAGCAATTTGATGAGAAGCACCAAAGAAAGAACACTCTGCTGTAATAGTGTTCGTGTACAACTGCTGCGTAGTTGCTGTAACTGCTAGTTTCCCTGCAGAGGTTTATTATTCACTGGCCAGTTTTTATTTCAATGTTTTTAGAGACTCTTATGGCAAATGTTCATCATATCTCCAGCTACCAACTGCATTTTGCTTCAAGTTCAGTATTGGCTTATTGCCCAGCCTTCCTCCCTTCCTAATCTGGCTGCCGTGACCTCTGCTTTTGGGTGGGAGCAGCGTATGGCTGGCTCAGCGGAGATTGCCCAGCTGCCCCCAGGATTAATCTCGCCACCTTTTCATCTTTTCAGTCTATGCTATTCAAAGGCCTCAAAAACTTCAGCTTTCAAGGATTTTGGTGTTGTGAAAGTGCTGAGTTCATTTGAGTTTGCCTTTGAATCGGTAGGCACCAACGCTGCTTTGAGCTTCAGGTTTGAATTTTAGGATCGGTGTTCCCAGTGAGTCAAGAATACTCTGCCAAAGTGCAGAGACCTGCTCAGTGGCAGTTATAAATGTCTCTAAATACATGGGCAGGCAGGAACAGTTCGGGCATGACTGATGTTGGTGCTTGACTATATATTTACTTATTTAGTTTTATTAATTTGATCATTTTAACACTTCATTATATGGAATTTTATCATTGCATTTTGTAGGCAACTTGCTGTGCGGTATGCAGCAAGACTTTGTTCAGGTGGCTGCGGTCACATCAGTCCTGGTCTGAGGTACTATCATGATTCTTCTGAAGTGTTATTGTGCAACTTTGGTGTTACATTAGTTATTTCTGAGGTTCCCGGAAAATCTTCCGGGCAGATAAGTGCTGTTGCAGCATGACTTCTGCTGTTGTTTGTGATGAAAGTAGAGTTTCGTACTTCTCGTGATGTGTATATACTCTTCTGTGTATCATCATTCTGCCTTGTGTGGGCAAAACTGTAATTACAGCATCTCCAGAAACCAAACTGCTGAACTTAAGAATGAGTAAAAAAACCTTAATTGCAAGAACACGTTAGAGCAAAGCTTTGCTTAACCTAAGTTTTGCTTTGCTTTGCCAGAAAATTATTATATAGTGGGACACATACTGCCAAGAGCTGAATCTCTACAGCTGAAAATATGCAAAGGCTCAGGGAAGGTGTGATGAGCAAGTTGGGGATGCTTATAGATGTTCTTGTGCTTCATCTGTGTCTTAGTGTTGTCTCTGCTACTTCTACCTGAGCACCTGAGCATGGGCTTGGATTTGTCTGAGACCTACACCAAACTTTCTAATTACATTTTAAATTTGTGTAATTAAGCTTGTGTAGTTCAAAGTTACAGTGGAAAATTAAAGCCAGAAGTATCTAATTTGTGGGTTGAAGATTCTCTGAGGTTGGAGAATGGCTAGATGTCTGTCTGGTGAGGAACTGTGGAGCATCAGAGTTGACACCTGGAGTCAGTGTACACATAATTTATTAACGTTATTTCACTCCTAATTGCATGCCTACTTCCTTCACTTGAAGGTACGCTGCTTTTTCTGCTTGAGAAATTGGTGGAAATTTGATGTCTAGAAACAGTTTTATATTGAAGGCTGTGCCTCGGTGATGGGAGGTGAGGTGGGGAGGTTTGATTGCTGGCCTTGTGCAGGACTCTACTTGAGTCATCTGCTGCACCTCCCACTACAAACCACTTCATTTACTTCTCACAGTTGCTTCTGTGAATGTGTCGTAAGAAGAAATGGTTCCTGGAAAGCTGATGGTGTGATAGCTGAAGCATGTCACATGAAGAAGTTTCCTCTGTTTTTTTCTTTCACCAGACATCTGCTAGCTTCATTTGAAGCTTTCCCTTTGGTGCTGGAGAGCTGGTGAATAGTGTCTCCCTGTGCACCTCTACCGTGCTTCTTGTGACACTGTCGGCTCTTCATGTGTTTCTTCTTTCCTCTCTGCCTTCCATGCTGCAAAGTCCTTGTGCAGGAGCCATTTCACAGGTTTGCTTATCCTTTTCACTCTGCCTTGTCCAGTTTGCTCTAGCTGGTGAGATGGGGCAAAGAGCAGCTCGTATCCCAAACCAGGAATGACGCTGCCTCTCTCAGCAGGTCATGCAGGCTTAGGAGCTTTAAGGCTGGACACAAGCTTGTCCAAGCCGGTGATGTTGGAGAAATCAACTGAAGCATAAAGAAAAAGTCATCTTTTGTGTCAGTGTTCTAGGTGAAGTGAGTTTTCTGGTTATGCTGTGTTTTTCTCCTTTAAAATGGGTATTTATGAAAATTAGTGTCTTGTAGAACAGTTCTTACCAGTTCCAGAAGGTGGCATAACTGATTTTGCTAAGAGTATTTTGATTGCAAGAAGTATGCAGGATTCTACTAAGTTCATTTTTAACGCTGGTGGTCAAACCTTAATCAAAGGAAAGTTTAGCCCGTAATATTTAAGGGTGCTGTTTAATGCTATACTAATTCTGCTCTTTTTCAAAATGTGAAAACTCTGGCAGAATTCTTGCTGGCTTTTATATCTAATGTTTTTGAAGTTGGAAGTACTTTAACTGAAGCGCAGGATGGAAGGAAGGGGTTGTCCATTGTATGTGCAGTGAAATTCTTCCCTGAGCTGTTTTACAGAATCCCTGTTTCCTATGAACACATTGTTTAGATATTTTGCTTTACTAATTTGCCAAATTAGAACAACTCCTGCCTGTTTTGAGCTCTTCTGGTTAGCTGGTGCTATGCATGAATAAATTATTAATATGGTGATACAGATTTATGCTGTAGCAGCTCTAACCACATGCAGGTTTATAGGTGTACCTATGTAAAGTGTTAAACGTAGTAAGTCGAAAAAAGACCAATAAGCATTTAAATGAAAACCTGTTTTCAGCATAATATGTATTTCATTCTGACAATCTGCAAACTTAATCTTTGCACAGTGTTACCATGCATTTAATGGCAAGTTGATGTAATAAGGCATTAGATGCCATCTCATGCGATGCTTTCCTTATTAGAGAAGCTTGTCTCTGGCACCATCATCTCCACTATGGTGTGGGTCAAAAATATACCTTGACTATACCTCAAAAGTAGGTATTGTTTCCATTCAGAGATCCAGAGGGACTTGTTTGTCCTGGAAAGAGACCTGGGAGTCCTGGGGGACACCAGGATGGCCATGAGCCAGCGATGGGCCCTGGTGGCCAAGGAGGCCAGTGGCATCCTGGGGGCATCAAGCAGAGCGTGGCCAGCGGGTGGGGGGAGGTCATCCTCCCCCTCTGCTCTGCCCTGGGGAGGGCACATCTGGAGTGCTGGGGCCAGTGCTGGGCTCCCCGGGTCAAGAAGGACAGGGAACTGCTGGAGAGGGGACAGCAAAGGGCTACCAAGGTGATGAGGGGACTGGAACATCTCTCTGATGGAGAAAGGCTGAGGGATTTGGGTCTCTTCAGTCTGGAAAAAAGATGGCTGAGGGGGTACCTTATAAACGCTTATAAATACTTGAAGGGTGGGTGTCAGGAGGATGGGGCCAGGCTCTTTTCAGTGGTGCCCAGAGACAGGACAAGAGGGAACGGGCACAAACTTGAGCATGGGAAGTTCCCCCTAAACCTGAGGAGGAACTTCTTTCCCGTGAGGGTGGCAGAGCCCTGGCCCAGGCTGCCCAGGGAGGTGGTGGAGTCTCCTTCTCTGGAGCCATCCCAAACCCACCTGGAGGCGTTCCTGTGCCCCCTGCTCTGGGTGACCCTGCTCTGGGGGGGGTGGGACTGGGGGATCTCCAGAGGGACCTGCCAACCCTGTGATTTTGTGATTTTTTTGGGCATAATTGGGAAGGTTTTGGTGCAGGGGTGCCCTGTGCCAGACACAGCTGGGATCAGTTTTGCATTAAAACCTTTTTTTGTCTGAATAGTTAAAGTAATTTGTGTAGGACAGAACCAAAACTTTCGAAGTATTGAGATATGTGGGATTTTTTCTTTGCTTCAGCTCCCTCTGGCAGGCAAACACCTGAATTACAACTGTTGTATTTTAAACTCTATTTTAGAGAAAAACTTTTTGCAGCTCAAAGTTATAACAGTTGTTTGCTGTTGTATTTTTATGCATCAAGAAGAGATTTTCAGCTGTAGAAAGGGATGCTGCAGCTGCAGAAGGTGCTGAAATACAGATACTTCTTGGTTTAACTATCTTTTGTAGGTTTTTTGCCCATCACAGCTGTGCAGTGCCATTTCACCCCTCTACACATCTATTGATAGATTATTTTTTCCCCTCTATAATATGGCCTTTCCTGAGCCTGCTGGGATTCACTAGATTGGAGTGATGTGACTGTTTCGCGTAGAAAACTCTGCTGGTGGTGGCTGTCACCTGCGCTGAGCCCTTCCACCCGCCTCCGGGCCATCCTCTACTCCTCAGAGCTTCCCCAGTTACTTGTGGTTTTTTCAGTTCTGCGTGTCTGAAGGCCAGTTTGCTGGTGCCAAGTGATGTGGTCACACGTACAACGCTATAAAGATGTAGAAGACTGCCTGGGGTGTGCGGTAGCGCTGGTCAAATGGCTCAGTGGTGGGACCTGAAAGCACTGAACTTTGATTTTCATTAGGAGTCAGATGTTTGAAGTTTTATGAAATAAAGGTTTATAATCAGGAGACTTTAAACTATTTGGTTTTAATATTTTACAGTTTTAAAAAATCTGAATAAGATCAGCATTCTTTTGTGGGCCTCTCTAGAAACAGCTTGTGCTTAGACTTTTATTGCTATGTACAATTATTTTATGAAAGCAGGATGTCCTGATTTGATCCTAACTTATCTGGATAGTTGTGTTGCCACTAAATAGAGATGTTGTAGCTCCAATGTTGTTCCAGCCTGCTAAGTGAGTATCTTAAAGCTATCATCTTAAATCTGCTTTTGGGAATGAATTCGCAGCTTGTACATTTGCCCACCATAACAAACTTGAATGAAATAACTTGTAGCTTTTGAAGCCTTGCCTAGGAAATGTACAGTTGTCTTTAAATTTATATTATCGTAGATGCTAGAGAAGAAAGAAATTGTAACTTACTTTCTATAATTTAATTATTGCGCAGGAATTTTGACATTTGGCAAATTAGAAATAGAATGTAATGGTGCATTTCAGAGAAATGGAGCTGTTTAATATGAAGTGTCATTTTTGTGATCGTTCTTTTTTATCTTCTGGAAAAATCTCAACGTAAGAAAGGTATACATTTTGAAAATCTCATGTGTTTTTTTTTTTTAAATGTTAATAACCACTAAGGTTGTGGTAATTCAGTGGAATGCCCATACTCATTGATTGTGCACCCTCCCTACACCCTGTTCAACTGAATGTTAAAGGCTGTGCCTTTTGCGTCCTTTGTATAACAACACTCAAGAGTGGGAATTTACAGAAAACCGCTTTTTTGCTGTAGAAGATGACTCGAGGCCTTCTGAAGAGGTAGTATCCAGCTGCAGAAATCTTGCAACGAGAGCTGTTCCGTGCACTCGCGGTGCCAGGATGGTCACCAGCATCACCGCCGGGTACATCTCCCCTCAGCTGCAAACACTCATCTTTGGTGTCTTTGTTCCTGGCCCCTACCAAGGGAAAGCACCTGTGAAGACTATCTATTTTTGTCAATTTTCATGGCTGCTGTTCGGAATGGAAGAGCATCAGAATAAGAGAGCCAGTTACAGGATTTTGCTTTCCTTGTGGAACAGTGCGGGGGTTATCCTCGCCATCACTGGCAGAGGACGGGGGAATCCTGAGCAAACCAACCAGGGAGTTCCCCCTCGTTGTCTTTTGGGAAGGAGTCTTTGGACTACATCTGCCTTTGTCAAACAGGAGGAGCTGATTCCTGATTGCCTTGGGCTGATAGGCAAAAAAAATTTAAGAAATGTAAAGTATGGGGGTTTAGTACAAGTGTCCCTTTGTCCCATGTGGCCCATTCAGCTGTTCCAGCTTCAGTGCTAATTCCACCTCTTCTCATCGCATTTTGTTGGAACGATCTGCAGGCTTGAAACTCCTTATCTAGTGCAGAGAAATTGTATGTTGGTTTTTTTCACACTGAATGGGGGAAATATTAAAGTTAGTGAAAAATTTGAATGTGCACTTTTTGCTGCATAAGCCTTTCACGTGCCTTTGGGCGTGACGGCAAGCTGAAGTTCAGGTTGTTATTTCATAAAAATTTGTATCCAATGTGCTGAAGACTAGGTGATAGCAAATAATTAAATTGATTGAATCTCCATAAGTGTCATGTATTTGAGCCCTTAAAGGAACCCAGCCAGTGGCAGTGGGATGACAGTGGCAGCGTGGTGCAGTAGCTTCAGGTCCTCTCCTGGCAGAGACGTCCCTGCTGGTGGTGGGCTCCCAGGTCGCGCTAGGTGATTTTGGACAGCCTGGGTGTGGAGCACCAACGTCTTTCTTGAAACCTTCTCAATCTTGTTCTCTGTCAGAGTCTTCTCCAAGGGACTTTGGCCTTTGGGTAAAGACTTCAGACTGCCTGCATTGGAAACTGTGGACAGTGGGTTAGCAGACTGGATCCATTGGAGGTGGCAGCGCAGTGGGAATTCCGGGGCTCAGAAAAAGTTAATCTTTTTGTCTTTTGAAGACACTGAGTCCTTACGGAAAGGCACAGAAGGGCAGTGAGCCACGTGCTGTACTCTTGCCCCTCCACGCCTGCTCTTTTCAGTAGGGACTGCTTTGCGTAGGTGTGCAGGGCCACAGGCACTCACTCCGGTGGGTGAGGACAGTAAGGGTTTGGGAGTGCAAAGTGACTAACAGATCCTATGGAAATAATGGAAGAATGAAAGAAAAAGCCTACAAACTCTTATTTTTAGAATATTTTCAAAATGCTTTAATTGACACATGACTAATGCCATTTGCAGTTTGCTGTCTGTGGTGCAGGAAATACTGAAGTTGTTAGTGGCTGGTGCTCAATCTTAGCCTCCTTTTAATTACTAAATTGTTTAATATATTTGCATTACATGAGTCAGATGCGTAAATGTGTTTAGGCATACTTTACTAAAATAAATTGTGCAGCCAACAGACCATAACAGCTGTGGAGAACTTGTTTAGAAATGAATTCTTTGTAGTTCACAGTTTGACCTAATAAAAATAACTGTTGCTTCAGACCAATTATTTTCAGCGGGGTCAGTCTGGCTGCTGTGACTGTGCATTCAGATTTCTGTGGTGATTTATTAAATATAATCATCTGGGGAAGATGAGCACAGTTCTTTGAATAAATCAGTGTTAATTCAAAAGCATTTCTTCTTAGTATGTTGTCAGCAGAGTACCTGGGCTTGGATCAAAAGTGGGAAACCTTCATTAACTCGCTTTGGTGTTACCTCCTACCAAGTGTTTTAAGACCTTATTTTACCTAAAGCCTTTTATGTAGGAGTAGTTTGCCCGAGCAAAGCTGAATTCTTACTTTGTTTTCCCCCATAGCTGTTTTCCCTCTTGTACCTTGTCATTAAGTTAACAGTGCGTCTTGACTCTTGGAAGTGATTTTTTGCGAGAAATCTTACCTCAATTTTAGAGCACAGCCCTCTTCAGGAATACACCCAAAAAAGTGCTGGGCATCCGTAAGTGGCGTAAAGTGACCTTCGTGGTCAGAAACATGCTTATAAACATATTGGAGATATTTCCGAGACTAGTTACAAAATATACCTGAATCTGAATTTAATGTTAAAATAAATTAACCCTTCTACATATTAAAAGTGTGAATACCACAGGATTAGGTTTGTTCATTTCTTGCGTGTCCCCCTTTTCCTGCAGGTTTGTGGGAAGGTGGCTTCAGATTTAACCTAAGTAATGGGGTTTTAAAAATTATTTTAAAAAGCTGATTGGGACCTGGTAGAAAACGATGTGGGGGTTTTTAACTGTTTAGTGTTGCTGATTAATTTCAGAAATTCCATACTTAGGCTGTCAAGATATTTTTCTCCTTAATGAAGAGGGTTTTGAAGAATGTATGTAATGGAGAAGCTCATCACTCAATGTGACTGTGTCCCAGTCAGCTGCTATTGCCTCTTTGCTTTGTTGAAGAACATACAGTTTGGTAGTCTGAAAAATCATGTGAGAACTCAAATCTTTCTGAACTGAGCTGTCTGGGAGGGAAGGGGAAGTGGCTGTGCCAGATGCAGGGTGATAGATTTTTCATTATATATATATAAAAATAAAAAAAACGTGTGTAGGTGTGTATATGTAATGCATATGTATATTGTGTGTCTGTATACACACATGCTATATATACACATGCCTATAAATAGTATGCATATGTGTATTTATATTCAAGTTTAAAAATAATTTTCACTGAAATGATGCATCCTAAAATGTTATTGCAGCAATTTCCTCATTTATACAGGAAAAAACTGCTGAGTGGGTGGATGGCAAACTGCAGAACTTCTTGTTAAACATGTGGTACATGCCCTGGCTGCTTAGCTTAATATTTAAAGATTTGGAGAGGTTTTTTTCGCTATTTTAGGAATGGCCATCCACATATTGCTATAGAGACAGGAACCTGTACTGCTTACAGCGTTCTGACAGCGGGAGGGGTTGGCTACAAACCTAGTTTATCTCACTTCTTTATGCTTTTCAATTTATGATTATTCCACGTTCCTTGAGCAGTCAGCCCAATTTGAAAGAATTAAATATATTTGATAGTAACTATTTTGTAAGCATCTCTGTTCTGTTAATCAGGCGGTGTGCATCTTGATGTCTACACTGCAATTGCTTCTCAAAGAGGCTGAAACTTGTATCTGGTGTCTGGAGGCTTCCCTTTCTCCCCCCCCCCCCCCCCCGCCCCCCCCCCCC
>VXBO01005300.1:42797-62926 GCA_013400135.1 Rhinoptilus africanus
GGATAGTAAGTCAAAGCACATGTGTAACAACTCTCAGAAGTGGCTTCAGCTGTTTTAAAGCTTATTTCTTAATTTACTTAAAAAAATTAACTGAAAGACCGTTTCTTTGTAAGATCTTTGAGGGTTTTAGAAAAGTTGTAGTTTCCATAAATCGGCACATGGCCGATTTTCGTCTGTACTCTGGTGGTTGGGGAACGGTGCGGCGCCGCTGTGGGGGCTGCAGACTCAACTGCGCTGGTTTCCCCCGGTTCCTCTTCAGGCAGAGACGTGCTTTCCCTTCACAGGAATTTCGGTGTGAATATTTTCATGATATATGGTCAAAGAAATTGTATTAATTAACTGACACGTATATAGGGCAGGACTGTCAACACCATCTTTTAATTATTCTTGTCAGTAAGTGGAACAACTGCAGTTTAATAAAGTGAAAAGCCAGAAGGGGAGGGATGAGAAGCGTCCATGTGCAAGGGAAGGAGGTGAATAGAAAAGCCAATTAAACTATCGCGCTGCCCATGTTTTAGGGATCCTGAAGAGAAATCATGCGCGTCCTTATTTGCTCCTATTCAGTTTCTAGACTTGTGCCTTTACAGCCATATTTAAAATGCTGAAATGATTTGATGTTGAAATGATGGTTACGTTTCAGCTCCATGGCTTTGGGAATATGTTCCTGGGTTTGGGGGTTCTGCTTCATGCCCCTCTGTACGGACACGGTGCTGTGCAGAGTGTGCATCGGGCAGCTGCCGCTGGGCTCAGGGATGCTGAAGGTCAGAGTGATTCCTTTCGCTGCAAAACAGTTCAGTTGGAGAGAGCTGTGCTGGTGCTGTCATCACAAACCAGAGGTTTTATCACATAGTAACAACACCTCTCAAATTAAAATGGAAATGTGGCTTTGGATCAATGAGTTTTTATAACATAGGTGTTGGGGAAAAAAATCTCAGAATATCTGAAGATGTCTACCCTCCATTTTAACCTGTTTTCTGTCTCATTGAGCCTGGCATCTTTTCTTATATGAACATTAGGAAAAGGTCTAATGTTGGAAAACATAATATTTTTGATGCAGATATATAGACTTGTCTGCCTACATCTCTAGATGAAAATGTCAGACATGAATCACACATCTCTCTAACTTTGAATGTTTTTCTTCTGGTGAAGCTGGCGGAGGCCTGGGGGGCTGGAAGTGCCCAAGGCTTCCCAGGTCAGGCCAGAAAGGGTTTGTGAGACTTGAGAAAGTTTCCATGTAGGTTCACCCTGTTGCCACCTAGTGCTTTCAGCTCCTCTGATGCGGAGCAGATGCATAAAAGGAGGGAGGTAAAAGCAGCTCGTTAGAGTGGAACAGCAAATCCTTTAACCGCAGCAAATCACTTGGCTGAGCACATATTTTTTTGATTTTGTTTTTAACAATTAAAGGGATGAAATAAGAAGTTAAACCTAATTTGTGCAAACCGGTGAAAATCCAGTGGCATGTCTAGAAGTCAGCTTTTACTGTGCTTAGTTTTTCCACAAAAATTCATGTGGCATTTCAAGACTAAGAAGAAATATGTTCAGACTAATAGTTTTATGTTGCCATGGGCTCTGATACGTCCTTCTGCTTGTGACTTTGTCTTCTTCCAACAACCACTAGGGGAACGCAGAGATGGTTTTAAAGTTTTGTTGGAAGCATACATGCCTGTTATGGTTTGAGGAGCCCATGATAGTTTATTGTCATTCAGACAATTATTCTCTCACCTGACAATCCCCTCAACTGAGGGAGGGGAATTGGTAAGAACAAGGAAACACAAGGGTGGAAATACAAACAGATTGAATAGAGTAAGACTAGATAATTAACATTAATAACAATAAAGAGCCAGTATTGATCCTGATACCAATATACAATAGACAAGGACATGGGTACCCAGCCCGTTCCATCAGCAGAAGCCGTGCCCTCCCCGCAGGGACAGCCCGTGTGGGACCCTGCGAGCGCTGCGGCTTTCTAATTTCTACTGGATGAACTGTTCATGGTTTGAAATAATCCTGTTGGCAGCTTGGGGCAAGTGCCCGGGTCTCGCTCCTCTTCCTCCCCACATCTGGGGAGCTGGAAAACAATCAGACCTTGAAACATGCACTCCAGAGCCGGCTCTAAAGTAAATATTGTCACAAATCTGTACACTAGAGTCTTCCAGAAGTGCAGTTTTCCCAGACATTAGAAGAGACCTTACTGAAAAGTAAAATTACTGAAAAAGAAGTTTATCAATCGTGTTGCCCAAACCAGGGCATTTCTGCCAGAAATGTGGCCATGGGAGGAGAACTTGTATTTTATAAGGCAGGTCCCGGGCAGCAGAGGCATACGTGTGGACAGTGGGCATGTACCAGACAAGGTGGCAGCGGCTTGGTGTTCAAGTCGTACATGGGAAAGAAGAGGCTCTCAGAGAAAAAGGAGGAGAATCAGGAGGGGAGTGTTCAGCTGCGTTCCCTCATGGAGGGGGTATCTGAGGTGCTGTGATGGGCTCCCTCGCGTGGGGGCTCAGTGGAGCAGAGCTGGGCTGTGCCTCCCGTGGGGACAGCCCTTCCTGGTCGCCAGCAGCGGAGAAGGACACAGGGTGGAGGGAGAGGGCTCAGAAAGTCCAGGTGCTTTTCTCACTCTCCTCTGGAGCTACTTTCTGTGTTACCTGACTGCAGCTCCCGGCCTCCCTGACAGCGCGGGGCTACCGTGGCATTTAAAAGAGCGTGGCCAGCGGGTGGGGGGAGGTCATCCTCCTCCTCTGCTCTGCCCTGGGGAGGGCACATCTGGAGTGCTGGGGCCAGTGCTGGGCTCCCTGGGTCAAGAAGGACAGGGAACTGCTGGAGAGGGGACAGCAAAGGGCCACCAAGATGATGAGGGGACTGGAACAGCTCTCTGATGGAGAAAGGCTGAGAGCCCTGGGGCTATTCAGCCTGGAAAAGAGAAGGCTGAGAGGGGATCTCATCAACACTCATCAATATCTACAGGGCGGGTGTCAGGAGGACGGGGCCAGGCTCTTTTCAGTGGTGCCCCATGACAGGACAAGGGGCAATGGGCACAAATTTGACCATGGGAATTTCCACCTAAACCTGAGGAGGAACTTCTTTCCCATGAGGGTGGCAGAGCCCTGGCCCAGGCTGCCCAGGGAGGTGGTGGAGTCTCCGTCTCTGGAGACATCCCAAACCCGCCTGGAGGCGTTCCTGTGTCCCCTGCTCTGGGTGACCCTGCTCTGGCCGGGGGTGGGACTGGGGGCTCTCCAGAGGGCCCTTCCCACCCCTGTGATTCTGTGTTAAATGGTAGATGGTTTTAATCTTGATTGTGAACTTGCTTGTGGGAAAATACAGAAAAGCCCCCTGAATGGTCCCCAGAAGCTGTTTAATCTGTGCGGTTAGCATGGGTCTTCAGCATTTAAAGGCTTTTAAACTTAAAGAAAATCAGATCTCCAGTTTGGAGCTCCAGTTTGGAGTGTTTTCATAGCACTTGTCTAGGAATAGCTGAGCAAGGAGGATTCTGCACAGAGCTGTAGTGCTGCTTTTGGCCCTCAGTTCCAGTTAACGGGGGACGAGTGGCAAAGCAATGTCATGTGGAAACAGGAAACGTCATACATTCCCTGGGCACTCCAGAGGATCAGGTTATTTTCCCCATATTTTTAAATATGTAACTAAACTGTTATTTTGAAGTCTTAATTAAAGCAACAGAATAAGGTGCTGTGATTTTTCTGTTGTCTCAGGAATAGCTTATGTAAAGTATGGAATACATTTAGGCAATCTTTTACCTGGGAATGTGCATCTGATTTGCTACTGTCAGGAAGAAAACGGTATTTGATTTATTTTTTTCCTTCTTATGTGCAGATAGGTGATTCATTTCTCACGTGGTTCTTCTTTTGCAAGTGAAAAGCTTTTGCCTATTTTTAGAGTACTGGCACTGCGACTTCCTTCAATTCCCTGTTTTGTCAGTTGGCTGCTTGATCGAGTAGCGTGTGCTGGGCATCAAGAGGAGATGAAGTTCGGCAGTGCTTGGGATTCATACGCTTTAAAAAAATAAGATTACTGTCACTGGGTTTTCTGTAAAGGTTTTAATTAAGTTGCTTGCAAATTAAATGAAAAATAAGGGGAACAGAAGCACCCAAAGGAGAGTGGGTATTTAGGCGCTGAAGGATATTGTTGGGGCTAGAAGTGGGCAGGAACTCCACTTTCTGGGCGTGCATTGATTGACTTTAATTACCCGGCAGTGCTTGGGAATGACTAGTGGTGGCTTGAGTTGGTGTTTATTTTACTGGGTAGAAGGGGATTTCAAGAGTTCCTTTTGAAGAAGTGGCCCACTGATTGTCTTATACTTTTATATTAGTAACGCTAACTAATATTTTATATTAGTAACACTAATATATATAATATATACTTTTTTATTGCCTTATACTTTTATATTAGTAACGCTGCTGGTAATAAGTGGAAGGTGCCGTCAGCTGCTGGGGGTGGGCAGGGCAGGCTATGGGGGCTGTAAAAGCAGTGAGGGAGCAGTAAGCAGCATTGGCTTACAGTGTTTTAAGGCAGTTTCTATATGATGGCAAATGCAAAAGCAATTGAGTGTATGAATCAAAACCAGTGGTATTTTCATTTGTGGTTATATTAGTTGCCGTCTAGCATCTCTTTCAACTTACTTTTGAGGCCTTGGCTGCAGAGGAGGCAGGACCTGGTGCTGAGGAGGAGGCCGCGCGCGGCGTTGACTGTGTGCGCAGGCTTGGCTGCTGGTGTGTAAATGCTGAAGTTCTTTTAGTAAAAGTAAGACTTCTTTACACTAAAAGTGCATATTTGCTCTCTGCAGGGGTAGTGTTTAACACTTAACAGCATATAACCACTGTTGTCCTACACGGCAAACGTCTGTTCAGTGCTCAAGTAGCAGAGTCTGTGAAATTTGCTGCCTGCGTTAATGCTGCTCTCGTGTAACGTCGGACTTCTTCAAAGGAGTGGGGGAGAGCTCCTCAGCTGTTGGTCATAGAAGTGCGTCTGGTTTTCAATTAGTCCTCAGCTCTGATCATCCTGGGTTATTTCGGTTCCTCGCCTGTGGTTATGGTGACAGCTTCAAATGCCCCAAACTATTTTTGGCAAACGTTTTCAATAACAACGATCAGAAGCAGCCATTATTCCCCAGTGTTTTAATCCCCAAAATAAACTTAAGGATGTAGGCTTCACCATTAAAAAGAACCTATCAGAGTGTTATTAAATGTTATTAAAATGCTTAAACTTATAGAAATTCTGATCCTGGTTCTGTTCTTTATTGCTGAATAGCATGGCAGGGTGTGGGCTTTTTTTGTGATAGAATTAAGCTGTCCTGATAAACAGAAAAACTGTCGTGCTGTACAAAGACTATCCTGAGATCTGTAGAAAAAACATCTAAAACAGTGTTGTTCTGGTAATACATTAAAAGTGATTTTTTTTTTTTTTTCTTGCAAGGGAGTCAGTGTAGTTGAAGCTCTTCCTTCTCTTCCCTAGAAGCCTGCTCTGCCTGTGCACGACACGCTGTTAAATTCTGCGTTCCCGTTCCGTGGCTTGCCTGCCACGATCCTGGCCGCCAGCCCGGGCAGGTCACCGGGGCTGCGGGGGGGTCCCCGGGGGGTCCCCGGTGGCTCCTGCGTGGCCGCGGCTGCAGCGATGCTTGGGGCGGCCGAGAGCTGCTGGGGGGCGGCCAGGATTGGGCTGTTGATCGCGTCCCTCCAAGGACTGCGATTAGCGGCGTGCTACTCTCTGCTGCTCTGCTGCAGAAGGCAGGGTGGTATTTGTGTTCCCATAGCATGTTGTAAAATGCATGAGATTTTGCTCATCCTCCTTGGAAATGTGAATAGGAAAATAAGAGCATCCTGAATCAGAAGCTAATAGAAGAGCATGCAGAGACCTGCAGCGATTTATGCTTTATTTTGTCTTCCTAGCTATGGATTAGAAGGACTGATTTTTGCAATGGGCTTTATCCATAATGGCATTCGTGTATTGTTTGGTCAGAGCTCGCACAGGAGGAAAACAGGCTGCCGAATTTAGTCACTGATCTCTATTAGCCGTGGCCTAAGGCTATGTTGAGATTTATATCCCATTTGTATTGTTGCAGCTCAAAAGAAGAATGTTCAGAGGATGACAAGTGTATTCTGAGTAGGTATGTTGTTTCATTTTCGTATGAAACCCATTTTTTTTTTCCTGCTTCTATTGGTCAGAAATGAGGTTAATAGGAAGAGAAGATAGTACAGTGCTGCAGTGTCCCTGTTAAGGTAGAACAATAGCATCAGAAACAGTTCTTTAAAAATTAGCTGTTTTTATTAAACCAAGCTGCATTGTGCTGGTGTGCACAGTGCAGTCTTTCTCTCTCTCTCTCTCTTTTTCTTTTTTTTTTTTTTTTTTAACCATATACTGCAGTCAGCGCTTCCCTAACGAGGTGGCACTATTGTTGAGTGAGAAGGATAGAATCATCGTATTGCTTTAGGGGACAGCAGGATTTAAAAGGAGATGCCTTCCAGCCCTGTTTTACAGATTGGAAGCACCGGTTTAAGGGCATTGGCAGAATCATTTCCTTGTTGCGAGCAGCAGCCACTGCTGTGGCAGTAGTGTGTGGAATGGAAGTCCTAGTTGGTAGTCTGTTATGGAAACGCTGTTTACTGTTATTGTAGTACCGTGGTGACAACATGCCATTGAAATGGAAAACGAGCTCTCCTGCTATCTGGAAATTCCCAGTTCCTGTGCTTAAAACATCCAGGTC
Source organism: Rhinoptilus africanus (assembly GCA_013400135.1). Classification (NCBI taxonomy): domain Eukaryota; kingdom Metazoa; phylum Chordata; class Aves; order Charadriiformes; family Glareolidae; genus Rhinoptilus; species Rhinoptilus africanus. Next base: position 49,510 of record VXBO01005300.1, read on the forward strand.
ATCGCCACTTTCTCCAGCATACATGTAAGTGAGAGAAATGAGGATAATAAGGTGGGATTGCTTTCGTGAGACTACCCTGTGGCAAAGTACCCTGTTATGTATTAAATGACATTGGCACTTGGAATTTTACCTTGTTTTCTATGTAGACCCCCAGATTTTATCCTGGATGTTTCATGATGGATGTTGTGTCGAGTCTTTCCCTCTTTGTTGAAACGTAGAGAAATTGTGCAGATTAAGCCATATTCATAATAATACCATATATGTTCATTTTAAAAGTTCGTGTGGCTGTTAATTTGTAGTGCTGATGTTGAATTGATCAGTTAAGCTTTGAGGCAGGCTTTCTTTGTAGTGTGTACGCTAACATTTCTCCTCCTGACTATTGCGCCTGGAAATTAAACATGGAATCATGGTATTGTACTGCACTTGGTTTGTGTGGGTTCTCCTACATAAGAAATCATCTTGCTCTGGTCGTGTTTGATTCTTGAAAGTCTTAGCCTTAATGCAAATTGAATGCCTTTGTAAAAAGTTACAATAAATGCTTGAAATATAAATATAAATCATTCATATCTGAGTACTTATGTAGTTAGGCAGTTTGTCCGTGTAAAAGAGTATTTTAATACACATGGAAGCAACATGCCTTTGTCTTGCCAAACCTTGATGGAGCTTTTGTTCACCTTTTGTTGCTGGGAGTTCTGTGTCAGCTTTTACAGGTGGCTTTTCCCCCCCCCACATGAAATTAAGCTGAGCATCAGCTACTGAAGGGCTTCTGCCTGCATTTAAGGAAGCAGCTCTTTTGAAAAGGAGGAAGAGTTGCTTTAAAATGCACAAGTATAGCAATGTCAATGACTTCCCTGTCTGGAATTACTTTACAAACGTATGCCAGCCTAATATCTGCAATATTAATACTAGGAAGCTTGTGTTGTCTTTTTGCAGATAGGCTTTTGCTGCAGCCGCTGTAGGGACATGCTGTAAGAAACAGGTATTTACAAGTCCTCTAAATGTCAGGGGTTTTTTGACTGTTGCCGAGACTTGCACCGATCAGCATTGGAGCTGAAGCAGCCCGCTGCCCTGTGCGTGGGCACCATTGTTCTCGGCAGAAGGGCTGGGGTTGCAGCAGCGAACCTGGGCTGGGCAGGCTCCAACCGGGAGATGAATTGTCAGGGAAGTGCTTCAGCCTTTTCCCTCACTGAATGCATCACATATGGTTAAGGCTACCAGAAATAAGCTATTTCTGATAAATTGCTGCTTTTTTTAAAAAAAATTACTAAATACAAAGAAAGTATAATGATTAAAAAAAAAAAAGAATTGTGAGACTTCTGAATCTATTTCAGGAAAATGCTGTTTTGAGTGTTGTGTGGTATGTTTTTCTTTTTAAAGCTGTAGTACTTAAAAAATGCAAAAAAAATCAGCAATAGCCTACTCTGATCTATCTGCTGATGAAACGGAGCATTTCTTTTGTGTGTCGCCTTTAGATTGCTCATCCAGCGCTGTGTGCGCTCCGGCTTTTATGATGGGGATCATGTAGCTGATTATCTCAGTGTGTTGAAAGTATGAGAGCAAGTCTAGTGATCATGCTTACCTAGGCAATGCTGAGCTTATCTGGAGCATGAGCAATATGTGATTGGCAGCCTTAATTATCTTTATATTAGGAGTCAGTGTATCCCAGTGTTTATGGAGATGTTTCTTCACTGGCACACAGTCCTGACATTAGCAGGACTTTCAAATCGAACATGAAAATTATTCATATACTGTATTATAAAGAATGAGAAACATCACAAAATGGCACCTATTTGATTACGCAGTATATATCAACTGATAAAAAAACCCTTCTAGTTTAGGCTGACTAGTAAAATAAGCACTGGAATTAATTATCTTTATTGCAGAGATTACAGTAAGTTTGCTACTGTTTTATGTGATCTGACACTATTTATAAGTTTTCTTTCACAACTAGTACTCTGCACCCTGTCAAAAGGCTTACGTTTCAAGCAAAAGATTCGGGAATAAGTGGCATGTGAAATGGAACATGTATCGATGTAAAATAAAAGACCACAAACCTCTTGAATTCACAGATGAACACTGCCGTACTGGTAGCTTGGATCTGGGGTGTACAGAGGTAGAATTGAGTTTTTAATCCCTTTCGTACTTGATATAAATCTTATAAAATAGGTTTGTAATGTAATGTGGAATGTAAAGTAGGGAAGTCTTAAAGGTGATTTTTTTTTTTTGAGTATTTAAAATGAAATTCCAATTTTTTCAGGTTTTTCTAGTAAAGTTGACATTTAACTTTAAAAGCTGGCTCCTGCTTATGGTTTACAAGTAACTTACCCAGAGGTTAAACTGACTGGCAGGTACACAGATGTTATTAGCGCTTTAATTGGTCTGTGTGCCGGGTACTGGAGCTCTGCCGCAGTTTCCCTGGTTGGAATTGCCAGGGTGGGCGGTACCAGCACCTTTGGCTTCTTGGATGGAGCAGGTGCCACTGGACGAGGTGCCGCCGTGAAGTGGTGAGATGTGCTGCGGGCTGTGTCCCCGGATGAGGTGGCACCGTGAGATGGTGAGCTGTCCCGCGGCTGTGCCACCAGCCGAGTGACACCAGGCAGCTCAGCTGCCCTCTGCACTTGAAAAGCTTGCGGTAGCTCCCGAGGTGGGGTATGAGTCCACAGAGCTTGTCCCAGGGAGTCCTCTGTTGCAGGAAGCATGCCTGAAATAACGGACCTGCTGAAGTTGAGCTGATGACTTTGCAGGAGAAGACGTGGTTCTGTTACTGGGAAGCCTACTGTGTTTGCTGGGTCTGGTGCCGCTTTCCTGGCAATGAGCAGGAGCAGTAGGGTTCGTTGCCTATTGGCTGGTAGTTTGTTTCCCACCAGTTATTTATTAGGGATATTTTCAGGATATCCTGACTGCAAGAGGTAACTTCACGTTATAGGGAGGGTGAAGGTCCCTCTGAAGGGTAATGGAGACATCCCCTGGCTTGTGGTGGAACTGGTCCAGAGGAGCTTGAGCTGTCCCCCAGGCTGATGGAGAGATCCGGTGACACTGGACAGGGAAATCGGAGAGGATCAGATGGGGAGCACTGGTGTGTGACCAGTATCTGCAGGTGTGACACAGCCCGGCTTCATGCATGAGGCAGGAACGTGCCAATACCTGTGTGTGCACGTGCTTTCTCAACCTGCTTTATGTTTTCTTCCATGACACTTAGGGTTTGGGAGTTTAGCATACAGATTCATTTCGTCAAAATGAGTGTGAAAGCAAGTTTACACTTTGCTAGTGAAATCCCATTTGTATTTGCTGCTGTGTTGACTATGTGGGGACAGACCCAGGTGACAATACAGGATGTGGGTAGATGAGCCTTCAAGGACAAAATGAATAATACTGGGTTGGAAAAGTGGTGTTCCCTGGCATTGTAGCTGTGTATTGATGGCCACGTGTTAAAAACAAACAAAAAGCAATGACTGAATGAGCAGAGGCTAAGAATTGAAGCTGTGCTGCAGGGAGCTGAGGAACCGTTCTGAATTTGGTTGCGTAGACCAGCTCTGGGGTGTAAAGGAATATGCATACCAATTATTGCTTGCAGGCCACATCATCTCATACGTTAAGAACTAAGAGGAGAATTCTTTCTTATTCACACTTGCAATGCCCTTTATATTGGTTTCTGAGGTTGTGCGGATCTTCCATCAACATGAATGGAAGAAATGTTTGCGGAAACTCTGGCGGTGAAAGTACTATGACAGACATCTACAAAGAATTCAATAATGCTAGAATACTATTTTCAAAAATACTACAAAATGTAATAGGATACTTACTATGTAGCCTATGTCATGTAGGAATGATTCTTAGCTGTTTTCTGAAAAGTTAAATGTTCTGTTAAGTGTTTTTAGTCTCCAACATGCCATGTTTAAAAATAAGTAAAAAAAATTTCTTAATGCAGAATAATCCGTTTGTAAACTTAGTGCTTTCTATCCTTTTACATGGAATAGTGTTTTGATATTTTAAATGCAAACTATTCATTGCATGTGTTTTTGTAAATAACTGACTAATGTTAGGAGAAATAAACAAATATATTGCTATCAAAGAATTTGCAACACAGTCTGACTGTACCGAGTCATGTGGTTGTGAAATTTGTCTGGTAGGAAACGCTTTGCAGTAATGGAAATCAGTTACTGTGCAGAAAAGTAGAATTCATTCTTAATACTCTGGAGTAATTAGCATTAGTTTTAGCTGCTTCTGCAGGTTATATAGGTTAATGCTTTTGTGTCTTCTTCCAAATCTCCAATTTGCCTCTACAGTGAGCTCTTTGAATTGATGCTATACGGAGATATATACTTAAATGGGAGCAATGATATATACTTAAATGGGAGAAGGTGTGGATGCGTAATTCATCTGACCATCAGTCGTAGTTCTCTTTTGTGAGACCACCCTATGTCTCTGCTGTCTGCTCTGCTCATTTTTAGTAAATAAACCCTTTTTTTGGGCCCTTGCAAGTTTGACAGACTTTGTGCTGTTCACGCCAAACCAGGCTCACCTGTTTGTCAGTGTTTCCCTTTTAAGAAGTTATTGCCTGGATATTTCAAATTTCAACCCGTTGAAAGTCAATGTGTGTGTCACACCAAGTTTTTTTTAAGATAATCTAACAATGCATGCAAAGAGATTAATTGGGTGTGTGGGGAATAGAAGGGGTTTGTGTTTTACAGATAAAAGACTGGTTTTAATCTCAGGAATTTTACGTAGAGTTCTCACTGGTGCTTCTTGATCTTACTCTTGCTTTTTAAATAGGTATTTGAATAGACTTTTCTAAGTTCAAAATGTGAAATGTCATTGCAGTAACAAACTGTCAAAAACAAGGGAAACAACCCAAACCTGGCTGCCGGGAAGTTTCCCAGTGCTAGTGGTTTTCCTGGGCAGACCTTTGCAGGCGATGCTGTGGCTTTACAGCTCCCCGGAATTACATTCTCCTCCTCATATAGGGTGATGTTGCAATATTGGCATTATGTTGTGACATGCTAAAGCGTCTTCACTGAATTCTCTTGAGTATGTTACTCAGCTGATTCTGCCAGAATGTCACTTCTGCCAGTTTGTCATTTTTGCCATTATTTCCTTGTTACTGGGGCAAAATCTTGTTGTCCAGTCACTTGCTACTCACTGGCTTTTCTAGTGTTACGCAGTATTTTCTGTTGAAGCTTGGATGGCGATATCTATGGATCTTCATAAAGTGGTTGGTGAATACTGGGCTTTAAAAATAATAGTCACTTATTTGAAATGGTAATAGTGGGAATTGTAGTGTAATAATGTGTAGCTATAACACTGAAGTGGAAGTGCATGTCTATATTATTGCTGTAATATTTTGTCCAGCAGTGACTGAGATTGTTGCAACATCTCAGTTCCAGAAATGTGTTTTTTCATGTGATGGACAAGTCACCCACACCTGTTATCTGACGTGTCTAAACTGTTTATCATGTAGGGGAAGAATATTTTACAATTTAAAGTTATTAATGCCCCCTTACGTTCTCCCCGGGAGACTGTAATAAAGGACTGTGAAAACAATGAGGAGAAGTGACCCAGCAAGAGGAGTGGGCGAGCAGCTCTGGGCAGCAGCAAGGGCAGGGCTAGTTACCAAACCCGAACGTCAGAGCCTTGTTGACTCTCTCCTGCTGGTGTTTAAGCTATCAGAATCATTCTGTACAGTAAGGAAAAAGGCCACACTCTGGAAAGGAGTTGTTCCTAAATCTGTTTGAGCAATACAGTGGGATGTGTATTCTGTGACCGAATCTTGGCTGTGCAGGTGCCACCTTAGACATATATAGGTTTTTGTCTCTGAGGAACCATTCTGCAAACTTAACCATTTCTATGTGTATGGAAAGTAACATTAAAGACACATCAGGTAGAACTGTAATCTGCTGGTGCATGCAAAGTGTTTGTCTTAAGTGTTTTGTAACGCACAGGCAGTATTCAGCTGCTGAGCTAAAATTACGGCTTGCCTTTTGAACACTTAAACCGAAATATAAAGGGCGGAGAATAGGATGTGCCGTGTCAGTCCAGCCTAGACTGTGAAACCCGAGCGACTGTTGTGTTTTACCTTTTTGAACATCAAGGAAATAAAGTAGTTCTGCTTCTAGAGAAAAGCTACAATGTGTGTGTATTTGCTTTGCTGTTTCTTTTCTTAATAGTAGGAATCAATAGGCTAACACCAACTTTGGCAAAAAGTCATTAGAGAACCATTTCTAATTTAGCATCGCTAAACAATCTGAGTCTGCAAATTTAAGCTACGAATGGCTCAATGAATGTAAACTCTTTGTCAAATAGATAAATGTGGATGTGATACTAAGGCTCCCAAAGAGACTAAATACTGTTAGGAACAAAAGCTTTATAGCAATGGCTGAGCCAAATATTGCTTTGTTTCTGTGGAAAACAAATTTGAATTAACCAGCGGGCTGTAATTATGCTGCAAACAGCTGGAGACCTCTGATGGTTTAGTTGTTTAAGGAGGAGTTTTGAGGAATATTTTCTGTGTGTGCATCCTTGGGGAAATCGCACAGAAACGGTGGTTGGTGTTGCTCAGTCGTCTTCTGCTGGCTTTGTGGGACCTCCTTTTATGCTGGCTTTGGTCACAGTGGGATATTGCTAGGAAGGGGTACAAAAAGGTTCAAGTGATGTTGGGAATATCCTCATTTCTGTGTTGTGCTCCTTTCCACCCAGATCCACTGGCGTTTGGAACAGTGATTGTGTCTTCAGTCACCTGAGTGTTTCTAGTAGGCTCCATCATTTCTGTTGGTGGCATGGGCTTGCCTGCTTGAGCGGAATCGTTTTGTCAAGACAAACAGTGATTGAAAACTTTGCTTCTAGAATAGCTTAAGTAGGTTACCTTGAGCCTGCCTGATTGAACAAGGTTCAGTCTGTCCTTTATGGATACAGGAACACCTATTTGTTCTTTAATTTAAGAAACAGTAAACTTTGTTTTATGCGTTCTCCTGGAGTGGAGACGTAGAGGAGCTCAGTATCAAGTTTCTAAACAAATGTTTAAATGTTCTGCTGTTACTGCTGTATAGATTAAAAGACTAATGTATAGGCAAGGTCAGACGTAAGAAGCGAGATATTCAAATATCAACATCAGAGCATTGCCTAAGGTGAGCAGTATTCGGCACAGGCTGCTGTAGCTACTTTTGAAAACTGCACCCACGGCATTTTAAAGAAATGCACTGACCTGATAAATGCAGAGTGTTTCTAGTTACGTTATCAGCCTCTGGCTCATCTGCTAAAAATACAGCCTTTAAACTGTTCAGTGAAAACAGTGACATCTGAAGCTGATAGCATGGGACGAGTGGTCATAATAAGAAAGAAAAAAACCCCTGATTTGCAGCGTTAATGCTTTGTGTGTCTCGGGTCATTGCGGTCCCGCCTTCAGCCCGCTCTCCCGTCTCCAGCAGCAGCCAGGGTCGGTCCCTGTGTGCCCCCAGAGCAAGAGCTGAAGTTTGCCGAACACCATGGTTGGTCTGCCAAGAGAGAAGTTGGCTTGCTCTGTCACCCCATCTGAACCAAAATGCCCTTTTCTCTTTGTCTCTTTTCTAGCTGGAGTCATGGAGCTGGTTTAAAATGTAAACGTGCGTTTCCTAGAGAAACTTTTGGCTGTATTTTTATAATAAGAAACCAATATTAAATTACGAAACTGATTAGTTTTATCGGGGTACTGATACCACAAAGGAATTAAGTTAGAAACTCATGTTAAAAACTAAAAACGTGAGGTATTGTTTTAGGGAAGGACAAATGTAAAAGTAACTACTTTACCAGAATAAAGAATTTCCTGAAATTGTATGGATGAAGATACGGAATGGAAGAAATGTGAAATACCACGATTGTGTAATTTTTTCATCTACATTATACTAATATTTGAATTTCTTAATAGAAGTATTATGAGATTTTCCTTTATGCAATGCTGACATATCAGTTATGCTTATTGAGCTCCTAGGTGGCCATATAATTTGTCAGGGAATTCCTAAATTCATTACTTATGAAGCTGGAACATCTGTTCATAATGGGACGACAGTAAGATAGTCAATACTTAAATTATTTTTTGGCAGACTAAGCATACGAAAATACTTTTTGGCAGATTATGCATACGAAGTAAAGAATTACTCTTATCTAATAGTAAATGAAAGTTTTCATTGTATTTCACTGGCCTGTTCATTAAAAGGTTCGTTAGCGAAATACATGCACAGCTGCATGTAGAGGATAGCCCTGTAATATACCAGATTTTTTTTGAGACATCAGAAAATAGTAAAGATTTGTCTTGTAATAAGAATATCTTAGTATGAAATTGAAATCTGGTTCTTTGTTTTCTGATAAATACCCGAGTACTGGCACATGCCAGGAGTGATTGCTGAAGATGCCGTTTACCAGTGACCAGAACACTTGCAGTCATGGTTCATTGAACAGTAATTTGACAGAGAAAATAAGGTTATAATCCTTTCAAAAACAAGCTATTGAGCTTCACCAAATTAAGAATTCACTGTCTGGCCAATATGGCTTTGGCAGGCTTTTACTGAGTTATGTAAAGACTGTGGGTTTTAAATAAATCAGAGAACATGCGCTCTAAAGTATCTGTAGCTGTAGGCTGATCTCCTTACGCTGTTTTCCAAGACTCTTCACTACGCTCTGACAATTTCAAACAGATCAATGCTTTACTGATGTAAATGAACAAATCCTCAGGAATGTTCATAGTTGCTTTCTTTCTCTTGCATCAGAATGAGTTCAACATCTTTGGAAGAAAACGCTGCAACAGAATGTTGTTTCATTCCATTCCTGACACTGAACTCTACACCAAATGGCAATGCCATGTTCGAGTATTTTAGTCGACAGTAAAACTTGTCTTAGTTTCCACAGGTCCCTGCTTTTGTGGGTCATGTGGATGCCTCTGGATGCTTTTCACAGGTTAATATTTGCAAAGTGCTTTAGGAAGCAGTTTGCCTCTGTGCACCATGTTATAATTCCAGCCATTTCCATAATCCTCATCAGTATTTGCTGGAAAGTTCCAGAACCAAAAGCATCCTTTGAAGAAGGTACAATGGCAGTACTCCATAGGGGAGGGCAGCAGTGCCTCAGCGAGCCCTCGGCGGAGGGCTGGGAGCCCGAGGGCAGCTGCTGTGCTCTGGACACACCGTCTGGGTGCGTGTTTCGGTGCCTCCCTTCAAGTCCCTTCAGTTTCCTCTTCAGTATATTCATCAACGACCTGGATGAGGGGACAGAGCACACCCTCAGCACGTTTGCTGATGACACAAAGCTGGGGGGTGGCTGACACCCCAGAAGGCTGTGCCACCATCCAGAGAGACCTGGACAGGCTGGAGAGCTGGGCAGAGAGGAACCTTATGAAACTCAACCAGGGCAAGTGTCGGGTGCTGCCCCTGGGGAGGAATAACCCCCTGCACCAGGACAGGTTGGGGGTGACCTGCTGGAGAGCAGCTCTGGGGAAAGGGACCTGGGAGTCCTGGGGGACAACAGGATGGGCATGAGCCAGCGATGGGCCCTGGTGGCCAAGAAGGCCAGTGGCATCCTGGGGGGCATCAAGAAGAACGTGNAATTCACTGCAAGGAATCCATGGAGATTGTGCTCGGAACTGGGAGCAGCGATGGACAGAAGTCCTGTAAATACTTTGGTCATTCTGTGTGTTTTCAAATTGCATGTGTAGCATCCTGAGCTCCTCAGTGTTGTGGAGAGGAGAGGGTGCTCGCATCTTCCGAAAGGGTTATGTTGGAGGTAAAGAAGGTGTTGGATTTGGGGAGTTGTTTAGATATAAAGCAAAAATCGATATAGGAATGATATAATTTGGTTATCTCTAAATAAGTGTGTTCTCATCGAGTCGTACACAGCCAAGTTAATGTTTGAGACTAGAACTCTAACATTTATATTCTGGTGGACTTTCATAGTGTGGAAGTTTGCAATTTTTAATGTCAAATTCACATACACAAAAAACAGTGAAAATGTTCTGCAGAAGAGCATGAAGTTGTGAGCTGCTGAGCTTGTAGGTGTGAGGCAGGTATTGGACAACTGCCATTATGTATTGGCAATTTTCTAGGGGAAATGGCTGCCTATGGCCACAGCTGGCATGTCGAATGCCTACTTTATTAAGTATTGCGGGCACTTTGAAATACCCTGTGTGCTCTCTGGGGCCGTGCAGTGGTGAGGAGGCATCTTGTGCGATTGAGGAGCTCTCGGGACACAGCCTGGGACGTGGTGTGTAACGTGGCCCGTTCAGAGGAATGCTGCCGTTACCTCTGCCAGGCCTGGGGTCAGTGAACCATGGCTGAGGTCTTGGCCGTCACTCCTTAAACGCACGAATATGCTGGCTGTCGGGAAACGCGTAGCATGGGGGATGTGGCAAACGTGGCAAAAGCCCACTCCAAACACCCGAGGAAACTGCTTAACATTTACGTTTCTTTTCATAATTATTTTAGGTGATATGTACGTCTTCTGTTTTCTTCTGAGTTTAGAAAAAGTCTTTTAAAAGCCCCTTCATATGATGGCTATCTGATCTGACATTTCAGGAAGGTCTTTCCAGAGCATATACAGCCAGACTCACGCTAGTTGAATCTGCGGTTCCTTCCCACCCACGCTTACAAGTCTCCCTGCGTTATATTACATTTCTGCTTAGGAAGACATGTACAAATTTAGAGACTGGGTGTCTTCTGAAATTATGTTAGACTCTTTCCTTGATGTGACTATATTAAAACTAAAACAAACAAAGAAAAAAAACCACAAAAAACCATCCCCAAAACCCCTTAGGACAAAGTGAAGAAAAATCGACTGGGTTCTGAGCACTGTCTTGCTGAGTTACTCTTTGCATTTGTGGGACGCCAAACATAGTTTGGAGAGCACTTTTCTAAGGTACACCCTGTAAAACTTTTTAAAAATTACATTGTGGATTTGTATTACATAATAGAGATAATTCTGTTTCAAAAATGCCGCAATTCTTGCATGCTGCAGTACATCCACATTTATTAATATTTTCAGATGTCCAAGTACGGGGTTGCTGCACTAGAAGTCAGAGCTATTCAGATGTACTCATGTTCCTACAATCTGTTACGTCTGTGTGCATAAAATCTCACCCTTTCAAACCCCTGTACACTGTTGAGTGGTGACTTTGTTTTGAATGTGTTTTCCTCGCTGCCCTGATGTGCTCACGGGTGTGAACAAGGGACATCAGTGCTAGCAGGGTCATGTGTGAGTTTCAGAAACAGCTCTATGTAGCCCATGTACCCCAGGAAGGTGGGGGTAAATGTTGAAAAAAAACCCCTGCACAAACAAAATAAAACCACCCCAAAACTTTTTTTTGAAAAAAAAAAAAATTATGAAAATTCTTTTTCATCTGCAAATTCCAAATTTATCCTTACGCAGTGATCACAATCAAAGTGGGGCGGGGGAATTTAAGCACATTCTTGTCAATTATTTAAAGTAATTTCTGAAACTAGCTTGGAGGCCAATGTGTTTTACCTGCATGTTTAAAGTTTAGAAAACTTTTTATATCTGAGATTTGCAGCAGTTATGCCAAACTGCTGTGAATCTGTTCTTGAAACATGGAATCCTTTATAATAATGAAGATGCACTCATCTGTGGATTAACAGCTTCTGTTTGCTAATTAATATTGTGTATATATGCATTATACCACTACGCATGCTAATGGATAGTACATTAGATCACGTAAATTACAGGAACTAGTTATTGTTAACATTTCTAGAGACAAAATTTATTTACATTTTCTAATAATTACAGGTTAGGGTGGTTAGAATCTCATATGCATATCTTTTAATGTAAACCTAATTTACATCTCAAGATTAAAATGGAAGGCTAATAATAGTGCAGTAATTCTTTAACAGTCTAACTAAAATTTGCCCTTCCTATCTAGATCTGGACAGTGGTTGCTTGGAATCAAAAGCATAAGTGTTGACTTCACACTAACAATCTTAAAATAAACTTATGAAGTGGTTGCCTGCAGTATCCAAATACTGGATGTCATGTCCTAGAGGAGTTCTAGTTGTGGGTTTAGAAAGGAGGTGTAAAGTTACAGCTTGAAACTCCACTGTGTGTATTTGCTATTATTATGTTCATACTTGAGGAAGATAACGCAAGCCGTAAGTATGAAATTACTGGACTTTAATATTACAATTAGCATTTCACTCCTTTAGCTTTCCTTGGCAATCTGGTAAGAAACTGAATGAAACCCCTGCACGCATCCTACAATGCTGGAAGTCCATAGAAATAAAATAGTGTGCAAGTGTCTCAAACAGGGAGGTGGGGGTGGAAGGAAAAGCAAGAAATTACTAGCAGAAAATTAAGTTTTTGAAGTTGTGCTATTTTAGAGACTGTTAACTCTTCATTTTCTTAGATTAGCTGAAGGGGAGCACTAAGGACATTATATCCCAGAAGACTCTGTTTTTACTACGCAGGAGCAGAGAATGAAAATGAGTTTGGTTTTAAGATTTCTTTGTTCTAATCTTCTTAGATCTCTGGTGGAAGAGGAGGATCCTCATATGAAAGTATCTCTCGGCAGCAGCGATATGGGCGTCTCTGCCCATCTACAGTCTTCTAAGACAGGGACCACAAGATTTTTCACCAGCAATACTCACAGCTCTGTGGTATTACAGGTAATTAAATATTCTTGTGTCACTATTGAGCTGTGCTGAGAATTTTGACTGCTCTAAACAATGCCTCCACTCAGTAGTCCTTATCAGATTAGTAATTCCTAAAAAGCCTCAAAAAAATGCATGTTTGCGTGGCGTGCTGATGATGTCCACAAGCCCGCATGGTGTGGAAGTCCGTTTCCTGGGAGTTAAAGGTTGGACTTCCAGCCACAGCTTGGAAAAACACCCTGGCCTTTTCCTCGGCTTGCATCCCTGGCCATTCTCAGGTTCTAAGAGTAATGCCATTTCAATGATGACGTGACAGCTGTGTGGAAGAAGCTCGCTTGAATACAGTCCCGTAGGGCGTCGGGCGAGCGCCGGTGCGCCGCCGTGTGAAAGCCACCGCTGCCGGGTGCGGCGGGAGCTCCGCGCTCCTGCTGGCCCCAGCACCGCGCAGGCCCTGCGCTGCGCATGGCTGCATGCCGCTGCCATGCGGGACAATGAATTAAAATGCTATCCTCCCTGAAGCTCTAAGAATTTAAATCTGAATTCATTTGATCTTATTGTTTGTGCTGGAGCTTTCCACACCATGTGGAGTCAAGCTTACAGCTACGGCTCCTGCTGCCCTCCAGCACAGTCGTTCCCAGGAGTGCAGAGGACTTCAGTATGGCATGGCTCTGTGGAGAACTGCCACTTAGTTTTTTTTTATTTGCTGGCATTTTAAATAGATTACCTAAGTTCTGTGACAAATGAGAATGGAAGGCTGTGCCGCCATCCAGAGAGACCTGGACAGGCTGGAGAGCTGGGCGGAG
>VXBO01005300.1:63212-128697 GCA_013400135.1 Rhinoptilus africanus
TGTTTTATTCAGAGAAGCTAGTGATTCTTTTGTTATAGTTTCTAAGGCTTGGGCATCTGTGCATAGATCCCCCTTGTTTGTAAATTTTGGAACAAGTTAAATTGTTCTAAATGTTTTTCAGTATGTCTCTGTAGGTTTTATAGGTATTGTAATCTTGAGACTGTTTCTTTGATGTGCTTGGAGTTGTCCACTTGCTGTAGGTTTTCCAGCTAAAGTTAGTCAAGGGAAAGATTTCCCTCAGCGCAAAGTGGAGGTTACTGACATCAATATAAATTGGTTACCATAGTCATCAGTGTACTAGTGGCAAAGATACTCGCTGTTAACATGGCAAGGGACACGACCACAGAGAGCGATGCTGGGACTCCTGGACCAACTGTGCAGAGATTATTTCCCCTCGTTTCATTTTTTCCATCAAAATTAGAGCAAATGGAGAACTGGAGCAAATGGAGTCTTGTTTGTAGAAACTACAGGCAAGTTGTCTGAGGCATTGAAATATGTTAGTTTTATATAAACCTGTATTTCGCTTCTGGTATTTATTGGAGCTAATAACTCACTTTTTCATTTGCACTCTGTTCTTTTCTGTGCGACAAATTCAAATGTTCATGTCTACTTACCTTTGCAGTTTTAAAAAGAAAGCCTTTCTTTAAGATAACCTAAATTTTTAACCAAGTAGTCCCTAAATGTTAAATCTCTAAAGACAATATTTATGTTCTTGTTAGTACAAGAAGAACACCAGACGTGCTTGGTTGAAGGAAATAGTTTGAAGTTTGAGCTTCTGTTCTGCAGTGTGTGGAGGCAGCAAGTATTCCACTTGTCCACCAGCATCCCCGACCGGGTATAACTTTAGTGGATCTCTAGGATGCTGTTGTAGATGACTGTTTTTTATTACAGTTTGGCATTATGGGTAATTTGGAAAAGATCAGAAATAGAATGTGAGCTTATTTTGGAGTTTTTGCCATGTAAACTTAGATAATAAATTTGATAATCATAGAACCCAGTGACAGCTTTCCTTTTAGGCCCCAGTATTTTGCAGCGTCCTAGGTCGCAAAGCACTTAAACTGGTGTGGAAGAGAAATATGTCTAGAATGCGTATGTGTCCAAAGAAGATACCAGTCCCTACCTGAAACAATTGCTGGGAGTGCAAGCTAACAAAACACTCTCCTTCCTGAAAATAACTTAGTTAGTGGAATAAAGCTACTTTCTAAGGCCCAGTGTACTTTGCGTTCTTCATCCGTTTGTGAAAAATAATAATTTTCTGCTTGTTTTCCAATGAATAATTATCATTGAATATATTAGAGGTCATGGTTGTAAGATAACAAGTTACTTCTTAGTGACTTTTTAGAACTACAGTACCTATGTAATTAAAAGTAAGTAAGTATTTACGTAAATGAAACCAAAGAGATTCCTACTCCTCTCCCAAATCAAGCGTATGCTTTGCATTATGCTCTGCTCGCAGGGTTTTGACCAGCTGCGAGTGGAAGGTTTGCTTTGTGACGTGACGCTTGTTCCTGGAGATGGTGACGAGGTGTTTCCTGTTCACAGAGCAATGATGGCTTCTGCCAGCGACTACTTCAAGGCCATGTTCACAGGTGGGGTTTTGTTACAGCGATGCGTGCTGCTGTCTCCTAAGCGCCGTCCTTCGGGCGTCCATTCCCAGCATGAGTGGCGTGTGCCAGTCAGCTCAGGGCCGCAAACAGCTCGGTGTAGTTCTACACTCTCTACTGTTGCATAGGGGCCTTTAAATTAAACCTTTTTAATTTGATTTTAATTTTGTATAAGTTTATGAAATTATTTCAACCCACTCAAAATGATCGCATAAACTTACCTACATGTCTTTTTCAGGAGGAATGAAGGAACAGGATTTAATGTGCATTAAGCTTCATGGTGTGAACAAAATAGGTCTAAAGAAGATCATTGATTTCATTTATACTGCAAAACTTTCCCTTAACATGGACAACCTTCAGGACACTCTGGAAGCTGCCAGCTTTTTGCAGATTTTACCCGTTTTGGACTTCTGTAAAGTGTTTCTTATCTCTGGGGTAAGACTTACTGCTTGTTTCACGTTTACAATGATAAAGGCCTTGGTATGTTGATTTTTTGTTTCTAAATTAGAACAATGACTATGTAATAGTTAAAGTTAAGTCTGAAACTTGCCGTTATTCATAATTTGCATTCAGAAAGAACAAGTTTGCTTTGTATTTTTCTTTGAAAATCTTTTCTTTTGGGTGTGATGTACAGTGTGAGTTTGATATAGGTGTTATACCACATTAAAATTCTTGCAATTCCTAAGCCTATTGCAGTGATGATAAGCATAGTTCTTGGATTCCTTACTGGGTTTCTTAGTTGATGTCCTCACACTCTACATCCTTCCATAAGGAAGCTCCTTGGTGTGTTAAACTGAAAAAAATGATAGCAGAGCGAGCTGCTGTTGCTCTCTGTCAATATACTTTCTTGAAACCTTTTTGTTTTGAGGCATGAATCCCGCAACTGTAGTGATCATTACAGGGAGAATTACATCTTTGTAAACCAGTGAACCTGGTCACAGTCCTTTAGAATAATATATCCTCTAAAGGGAATTCTAATAGGGATGTCACAGAAATGCTGGTTACGTGAGGAAAGTAGCTACAAGGATTTTATGTTAATTTTCATATTTTGCTAGAACTAAAAATGGCTTTGAATGCCTGCTGGGAATTTTTCTTTCACAATCACCAACATAAGTCATTTTGTAAGCAGAGGACAGCCCCCAAACTAGCAACCCCCTCCTCTTCTACCAATAAGGATTGGTTAAAAGAGTAATAGTGTGTAGTGTGGTTGCTTTTGTGCAGCTGGAACAAATAAGAAGTTTGCCCTGCACAGCAGTATACTGCAGTTCCAACGCAGTACAGGCCATTTACGGTTTAGAGTTGCCCTGCTGGTTTTTATTTATTACACAGATTAAAATCTCAGATCCTGAACCCGCTCTTCAGGGAGGCAGAACTTCGATAACAACCTTATTTCCTCCTCCCCTTCCTCTTTGTTTTGAGGCTGTGATTTGGAGAATTCCATGCTCCTTTTGAGTTGAATGTCAAGCAGTTTTGCAGGTTTCTCTGCATTAAAAACAAACTTCTGTTTTTGCAAAAGCCAATAATACCAACTTGGAATAAGGTGTTTGGCATCAAGGATGTGGAGCGGCCACCTCTGGTGGGAGGTGAGCCCTGGGGATCCTTCTTCCCTTCCTTCCTGGGGAGACAGCTGCTTCTTCACTTGGCTTTGCTAGGGAAAGAGCTGCTTTCGCCTTAAATTGGGTTATTTGGAAGAAGTTTTTTCATTGTTTGAAATGCCTGTTTGCTAAAGGTTCCTTCACTTACGCTGTTGACTCAGTCACTGTGTTGGTTCAAGTAAGAAAAATCTTGTTCAATACTATGATTTGAAAGGAGTGAGGTTCAAAATCAGGAAGACTTCATTCAGCCTCTTGATTTTATTGATTCTCTTGTCTTAAATATTTTTGTTTGTATTGATGTCCAAGGGAACATCATCTCATTCGTTGCATAATTATAGAGAAAGTACACAACTAAGTTTGTGCTGTTAGCCTGGTTATGTTCTCAGCATCGGTGTATAAAGAATTTTTGAATTAATTTTCCTTGGTATTTGAACAGGAACAGAGCTGGTGAGCCAAGTTGGTAGTTTTTGATTTTTGTAATTACCATATCTTAGCTTTACAGAGATTATACTGTGTTCACTCCATTCTTGAGGTAGCATTTCTTTAATTTAAGTGAGCTCTCCGGGTAAGTCTTGGGCTAATTTCTACTGCAGGTGTCTCAGAGCAGCATCTCAGAGCTGATGCAACCATCCTCAGACAAATACTTAATTGTCTTTAAATTGCCTAGGGAGTCCCTTATTACAGAGATAATAGAAGTCAGTTTATGTAAAGCATAATGTAACTGTGTTACTTTGTAAGAGGACATTGGAAATATTTACAAAGAAAAACATAAGGGTAAGGTTACAGCTTAATTTATATAAAAAATAGTGAGACCTTCAAAGAATAGTATATGTTGTAGCTGACTCATAAGTATAATTTTATTTGTTCTGCATTTACACCTGTCCTGTCAAGTAGCCCATTGCTTTGATAATCCTTCTCTGCAGCTGAACAGACTCCCTGAGAAACACTGGAATACTTCCTAAGACCTTTTCAGTCTTACTTTTAGTGTTATTTTTAAATATTTATAGCTCTGCGATACGTAGCTATACTCCCGGGTCCACATCTAAATGAGCCATGATGTAATTAAAATTAATAAAAATGCCATGGAAAGGTTTTCAGAATAGTGAGTGCTAGAGAACACGTAATAATGTTTTTGCAACAGTAGCGGCAGCGTACAAAATGGAGAAAGATGAGAAACCTATCCAAGTAAATTACAGCACTCAGGGGAAAATCAGTGTAATGGGGAAGGGGATGTTGTGCTGTAATTAAAGAAAACATTCCAAAAACACTGCGAATTAATGTCTTGGCTGTACCTTTCATGTAGTTGCATAAGAAAATTTTATTCCTGCTATAATTCTGCGCTTTACATTTTTGTAACAGCTAGGAAATTGTCAAATATTGAGGTCTGTCTGGTCACAAGAACGCGGTTAACTGAGGATGAAGCAAGATGGTCTCAGTTGCGTGGGAGCCAGTTCTGCCGGCCACCAGAAATCCACCTTTTCTAACGGGGGGAGTAGGACTGAGTCAGTTTTCCGAGCTGGTCAAATTCCTGTGCTCTTATTTCTGGACTTCTGTATACGGGAACCCACAGAAAAATTGAGGATTTCAGGGCAGTGTAAGCTCTTTTACACTTACACCCTTTGAAGCACCAGGTTAAGTACCTCAGTGTCTAACAGCCATTGAAACAAAAAGTTAGACTCCTAAATATTTTGTGGTACTGGGCTTGAGGCCTGGACTTGCTGTGCATGTTATCTTTCCTGAGCTGTTCTCCATGGTTCTTATGCTTGCAATCATTTTGCTCGGTGTCCAGTTTTGTAGTATTTTAGAGTCCGTTAAGTTTTTTATCAGAGCTTGGTTGATTGCTTCAAAATTTCAAAGAATTAAATCAACTGCTTTCTTGACAAAGTACTTTGGCTTTTGCATTTGGTTTTTCAGGCTGTAATAATATTATGCTGTGCTTGACCTTTATCTTTTGAAAAGCTTTTTAGTATTTTCTGGAACTTTTACTTCTGCTTTGTAATGAGCAATCAAAATGAGTAATGCGAATGAGCAACTTTGCGCAGTAGTCAAAGCCCAAGTAAAATAGTGTTTATCTAAAATTTTTGACTTCTCATGAAGTTGCTTAGCTGTTTCTCCAGTTATGGCTTTTAGCTGGTTCTGCGTCAGTGTCTTTGCTAGTTACTGGGTTCACCGTACTATCAGTCTTATGTTTTTGTCTGCTATTCCTCCCATCCACTCAGTGGGATTTCCAGAAGCAGCAGTTCCTTCTGTTGATGAGCTCCCGACTGACTGACTTCCATACGCACGGTTTCCACAACGCTCCCAAGTACCGTAGCATAAGTCAGACTGTTTTCATGAAATGCTTGAGTAACTTAAGTATTTCAATGTTTAAATAGCATTACTGTATTTTAACGGCGTTTAATTTTGAATATTTAAGTAGAAGTAACTATTGCATTTCATTCTGTTGAAGGATTATTTTTTTGGCTTGGGACTTGAGAATCCCTAGAGTATATATTTTTATGACTGAAATCTTTGCAATATAATTTAGCCTGGTACATTTATGTTATCTTAGAGCACAGGGAAATTGCTAATAGTACTTTGGCAAGCAGAGTAACCTTTATTTATTTATTTATTCAAGCAGAGTAACCTTTATTTAATGTGGTACCCAGATTTGAGGTGAGGGTGGAATTTGTTAGTGCCGAAGTGCACAATTTCATAAGCATAATGGAGAGTACTTGTAGGATGAAATAAAACCCTGAGTGCAGTTCAGTTCCAGTGGATTAATTAAGGCAGTACAAGGTAAATTTTCTGAGAAGTTAAGGCTGACCAGAAATGGTTGATGTCATGTTCATCAGTCATTAGCAGTGTGTAACGTGTCAATAAATGTCTCAAATGTAAGTATTCCGGGAATATATTCAGTTGCATAGATTTACAGTGTAATATCGTTACGATAACACATTGGCTGGGTGCATGGCGGGCACTCGATAACTGGCATGCGTTCTGCAGGAGGTCTAAACTCTTCATTGCAACCTGAACACTTGTACCGGTGGTACATGACCTGTGCCGGTTCTGCTCTGATCTTTGACTTCAAGCGTGCCTTTTCTGTACGCAGTAGTATCCTTCTGTCTGCTTACCTTGATACGGAGAAGGTGCTGCATCTCTGTAGTTTGATGACGGTGAATGTATGCCAATGTAGTTTTTAAATACAATAGCTGCATAGCAAGTGTTAGGATTTGTGGCATACTGTAAGTCAGTTAAGGGGTGATTTTTCCATTGTTTAATTTTTTTTTATATAGGTTGAAAGAAATTTTAGAAGTAAGAATGTTCTGTTTCGTTTACTTAATTTAAGGTATGCTGTTACTTCCATTATGCAATTAATTTATGTAAATTAAAAATCCTAAGAGGAAATTTACAGAAATGAGTTTCATACTGACTCTCAAAAACAGTCAAGAGAAGAAAAAATGTTTCTTAAGCATCAGAGAATGTTTTATAGGTCATTGCTAGCTGATGTGATTATATTTTGATATAAATAATGTCGTCTGTCTTCTAATATGAAAATAATTTCCATATATATATTGTACGGATATTTTATACTGGAACTCCTGACAGTCTGCCACGCGTTCATCTTCTAGATAGGACCTGATCCCAGGATTAGTGTTCCTGGAGATGAAGAATAAGATTTGGAACCTTTGTATGAAGGCGTTTCAGGATGTGTGAATGAAGACTTTGGATGACTGCAGTTCTGAACTCTAGGGCAAGTTAGATCAGTTTCTAGTGAATTTAAAAAAATCTCCTATGCTCATTAGACTTTTGAATTGTCTGGTACTAAAGGGCAATGATCAGCTTGAGCTATACAGTATTAAAATTTTGTAATCTCTGCCACAACCAGAAGGTCATTTAAAGGTTTTTTAGTTCTTAGACTGCAATCAAGTCATAGGCCTCAATCTTCATAATCTTTTTAAAAATAACTGTGAGATTTGGAAGCTTAAATTCTTTTGGCATTACAAATATAACGAGAATCACAAAGTTGTGGAAATTGTTGATATTGAGTAGGACTGACGTGCACCGAGACTAGAAAGCATGTGTAAATGAAGGTTGGGTTAGAATAAGGATTGAATGCAAAAAAAAAAAAAGCAATTCCCAGCAAGAAGCATCTGAAAATTAACTTGCTTTGCATATGTACCATAGAGCTTGCCGAAATTAATTGGCTAGGTTCACTTCTACCTGTCTTCGTTCCTCTGCCTTGGATTGCAAGTGACCTCGTAAATTTAGGAGCCAAAGATGTAAGAAAGGTAGATGCACTGACAGTGTAAAAGATATGTTTGCCAAGATATGGTCCATCAAGTATTGAATTAAATTATGGTATAAACCGTACTGTGAAAGCATTTCATGTGCTGGGTATTTATAGGGAAAATCCTCCTAGATTATTTTTCTTTTTTCAAAAAAAAATATTTTGAGAAAAGTGACTACCTTTGTCTTATTTTTGACAAGGAAACATATTTAATTTTGAACATATTCCATAAGAATACCACCTTGATTTGCAAGGAATATATTCATGGGATTGAACACTGTAAATAAGTTGTCTGAAATGTGGCATTGGTGAGGTAGCTGTGCTGTTCTCTTTGCCTGCATTATGACAATGCAATTTTAATAATGTTAGAAAATGTCTAATGATGAGACCTACTTTTGCATTCTCTGTAACCTTGGGCTGATCACCTCTCCCTTAACTGTATTTTCCACATTTCTTTCTTCCAAGATGTTTGCAGAGCTTTTCAAAGATGAAGTGCTGTATAATTGCTATGTATCATCATTGCATAATGTATTTGACATAATTAATATATGCCATCTGCTTGTTACTTGTCTCATTTCTTTCTTCGAAATAAGGAGTACGTTGGGCATCCCCTTGCAGTCATGAATATATACACCACATTGAATATTTATTTGCTCATGTGTAAATCACCTTGAGCATTGCAAAATGATGAAATATTGCTGATTCTACAGTATTCATTAAATTCTACATTATCGTTTAGGCACCAAATTAAGAAAGTGTTTTGATTCCACTTTCTGTTTACTTAATAGGTTTCCTTGGAAAACTGTGTTGAGGTTGGGCGAATTGCCAACACATACAATCTCACAGAAGTGGATAAATATGTTAATAATTTCATCCTGAAGAACTTCCCTGCATTATTAAGTACTGGTGAATTTGTGAAACTCCCCTTTGAACGTCTTGCCTTTGTGCTTTCAAGCAATAGCCTTAAGCACTGCACTGAACTCGAACTCTTCAAGGCGGCTTGTCGCTGGCTGCGCTACGAGGAGCCTCGGATGGAGTACGCTGCAAAACTCATGAAGAACATCAGGTTTCCGCTGATGACGCCCCAGGATCTTATTAACTATGTTCAAACAGTGGACTTCATGAGAACTGACAACACCTGCGTAAACCTGCTTTTGGAAGCCAGCAATTACCAAATGATGCCATACATGCAGCCGGTCATGCAGTCAGAGAGAACTGCCATTCGGTCGGACAGCACGCACTTGGTGACGCTGGGGGGAGTGCTGAGGCAGCAGCTGGTGGTCAGCAAGGAGTTACGCATGTACGACGAAAAGGCCCACGAATGGAAATCCTTAGCTCCCATGGATGCACCAAGGTACCAGCACGGCATCGCTGTGATAGGAAACTTTCTTTACGTAGTCGGGGGCCAAAGCAATTACGACACGAAAGGAAAGACGGCGGTTGACACGGTGTTTAGGTTTGATCCTCGCTACAACAAGTGGATGCAAGTCGCATCTTTAAATGAGAAGCGCACCTTCTTCCACCTAAGTGCCCTCAAAGGACATTTGTACGCAGTCGGCGGGCGAAACGCAGCGGGTGAGCTAGGTGAGTGCTGCTCCCGAAGTGTGGCTTCTTGCCCTGCTCTTCGGACCTTGAAGTCCCGTCCTGCCCCGTGAGCGGGTGGAGAGGAACAGAGGTGAAGTGTTGGCGTACAGCTTCTTTCTGGAAATAAAACAAATGCATAGAGAAATTTGGATATTAGCAGTTAATTTTAGAAGGGCTTCCGCAGAAACATTTCCAAATGCAGGTATCTTATGCATTGATGCATAGTATCCAGTGCCTTCGCCTTTATCAAAGGTGGAGGAAGCATGTGCGCTACATGTGTAAGCATGTGTGTGTATCTATAAATGCAGCTATATACAAAAAAATATATTATTTCAGCTGAGAAACCAAACCCTCTCTTCTCATTCCTAAGGGATACATGACTTTAACTGAAGCTCACTGTTGAGTGCAGTTGTACTTCAAAAGACAAAAATTTTCTGGGACAGTAATTTTGAAACACCTTTTTTTGTTTTTTTTTAAATGACTGAGTGATTTGTTTCACTCACATTCTGTATTTCCTAATTACTAAAAATGTTGTATTTTGCCTATGATCTTATGACTAATCAGTTAACTTATTTATATGGGTGACTCTTTCCTGATGCCTCCTTTTTTCCCCCCTTGCAAATGATGGTTGATTTTACTTGAGAAAAAAAAAATAAAATAAAAAAGTCAATTTCAGGGAAATAAGATTGTTGGAAACAAAGAATAAATACAAGGTAACATTTAATTTAAAAAAAGTCAGTAGAGGATGGCCTGTATTGATCCACTATATTTTCCAAAGCCATTTTGCAGTCAAGTCCGGGAGCACACACTCAATTGTAAATTTGTCTGTGCTTTAAAATTGAAATGTTACAGTCATTATGCTTGGAATTTTAGCATAATATTTTATCTAAACCAGATTTAACATTTCATTATTTTGTTCGCTGCATTCAACCCAACACTTAACTGTGTCTTGTCAAGTCTTTGCAGCAGCATCTCTTGCTGCTAAGATCTGCTTTTCAATTAATGCATCTCAGTCATTCACATACACGCTTTGTTTCATGATCATAATGCAAACTGTCCTTGGAAACGTATAATACCCTGCTTCCACTACACAAAACAGGCTGTTTTTTCCAGAAGTTTAAAATCCATTCTGATGTTTGAAATGAGAAGCTTAAAAATGCCTCCTGTTTCCAAACAAGATGGGAAACTGTTTTGCAATAACTTGTTTTCCTCAGACAGCCATTTTCTGATGCAGATCCAGAGGTTTTCAGAATTTTTCTTATATCTCACTTTATCTACCTGAAAACACATTCTAAAAGCAAGTTTAATGCACAATCTATTGTGTATCTTCATCTTCATCTTGAGTATCAGAAAACTAACCATCATTGAACTATTTTCTAATGGTATGAATAGCAGGTAGCCAGATTGCTGTCCTTGGGTACTGTTCAATCTAAACAGAGTAGGGTTGTGTCAGTGAAAAAGTTCCAAGTCTGACAAAATTGATACGAAATAATACCGTCACTAAGCCAGTGCAACCTGTGTGTGCAGCAGGTTTAACTGCAGTGTTTTTCTTAAATTAGATCAAGCGGTATCATTCTGCTGACCTCAGCTCTTCTGCAACTTTAATTATAATACAAAATCTATCACCTGTCTAAAATTCTTCTGTAAAGATATCATTAAAATGCTGCAGTGATTTCTGCACAGACCTGAAAAATGTCATTGGATCATTCTGTGGGAAGAACACTCTATAAATGCTAAATATTGTAGCTGTCTAATGCTTTGATTTGGGGCTTCAGTTTCTTTTCTTGTTAATTGTGAGGCAAGTCACTTCTCATTTTCATGTTTCTTTCATAAACCTTGACAGCCAAAAGATGAAATGCAGCTTAAACTTCCCATTCTCTTCAGATGAGAAAAACTCACAAGCTTTTCATAGAAGAGAAGGTCAAATGTGTGTTGGACAGGTATTAAAGAAGTTGCCCTCGGGTTCAAACTAATTTCAATCTGATGTTAGATAGGAAAAATTCCCAAAACCTGAATTCAGCTTTCCGGAAGATCAGGTCTTATGGATAAAGGGACAAAGGATTAAAGTTACTAAAATGAATTTCTTTATTTTTTCTCCTGACGTTCACTCGAATAGAAGTTACACTTTTTTGTAGGCTATCAAGCCTTCCCAAAAGAGTTTTCAGATGCTTAATCTTCTGAGAACTTTGTAAATACCACTTTCTCCCTTAGTAGTATGTGCTCTAGTGGTAATAAGCAGCTGCTGGTTTAACAGTGCACACCACTGAGAAGAGTTTGGTTCATGGGTCAGGACAGGTGAGCCTGTGTGTGGTACCTGCACTGGAATGCGGCAAGTGCAGCTTTGAGGCGTAATGAATTTTGACAGTACGAAACACCCTTGAAGTTGTCTGACCCCCCCCAGCTCTCTCAGCCTGTCCCCACAGCAGAGGCGCTCCAGCCACCCCAGCATCTCCGGGGCCTCCTCTGGCCCCGCTCCAACAGCTCCGTCTCCTTCTGCTGTTGGTGCCCCAGCGCTGGAGGCAGCACTGCAGGGGGGGCTCACCCAGTGGAGCAGAGGGGCAGAATCCCCTCCCTCTAGAAGCCTGCACCACTCCTAGAAGGATTGTGCATGATTCTGGTTGGTTCTTTTTAAATGTCAAAGCAGATGCTGCCAGCGGTAGTCCCAGAAGGCAGGAGAAGAGCCCTCTGGCACAAGGAGGAGACCAGCCTGGAGAAGGCAGGTGTGCAAAAGGCAGGACCTTTTGGAAAAGGAGGCAGAGGGAAAAGCAGGTGTGGTTCACAGAGATACTCCTGAAGCAGAACTCATCGGTGGTTTCCAGCTGTGCTGTTGTGCAGAGCACTGGAAATTGTTTTCTCAGACTAGTAGATTTTTGTATCTCTTTTTTGAGAGTTCAGTGTGGTGCTTGATGATGGCAGCAGCTGTGCTTTTAGGGATAGAAAATGTGTGCGGTTGGGTACTTTCCAGATACTTGAGGCTCTGCTGTTGATAGGCTTCAAGGGAGTTTGACATTTTCATAGACGGTCTTTTCCAACTTCAGGGGATGTTGGGTTGTGACCACGAATTCATTAATACCTTCATCATCATGCTGCAGTAAAGACAGAAAGAGGAGACTTCTTTTCCAGGGCAGGACAGTTAGGTGTATTCTTCTGACCTCCTGCCCAATGAATGGGAAGGTGTTTATTTTCCAGGTGCCCTCAATTCAAACAACTCCTTGTTTATGTAAAAACTTCTCTTGTGACTCTACATAATACGTATATTTTAAATGTTGTTGGTTAAGAAGAAAACTCTGCATCGTTACCCAGCTGGGCGGTCTGTGTAGCACTGTGAATAATGAAGCACAGTGTGAACTGGAGGACCTCTTGCATAGGAGCTTATTTTGAAGTGGCTCCTTGCTATGCTAGGGACAAAATCACTCAGGGCACTGTTCAATTTAACCAAGTCAGGTTTGAGTTGGACAGAAGCAAGCAGTATGATAGAAATGATACAACAAAGTGAAGATTCTGGGTTTTGGGACATCACACACAGTTGCTGCATGGCGCTGTAATAAACCTCAGACACATTAGAAGCTGGTGACAGAGAAGTGGTAAATATCTGTATACTCCTCAAATAGCATCACAGATGGCACTATAAAATGAGTGCAGACTGAGCATCCCTTGGGACTGCCAAAGCTTTGTGTCTTTTGGAGATTGCTTAATTCTATTAAAATGAGGCCTGTCTTCCCTGGATTATGGTAATGAACAGATCAGAAGTTCCACTGTTAAACATAAATAAAGCCTGACTTGAATCATTCGTGCTGTTGGGAGAATTAACCTATCAGTCTCATGCTATACAGAATATATACTTAGGTTCAGTAAAGTAGCAGTTCTTTTGAGTATTTTGTGAATGATGCTCTGTCTGGAGATGATGTATAGAACTTCCTGATGCCTATCTTAAATTAACAGGCACCTTTAATAGCTGAAATTATGTATATTTTTTTCCTTTTCAGTGCAGAGGGAGATCTTAAGAGAGAGAAGTGGAATGACCTTGCAAGGAAACAGGGAAACAACTACGCAGAACAACCAAACAGAACAGTAGGGTTTATTCAGCTGGGAAATAATTAGCTTTGTTTTAGAGCACGGTAGATTTGAGATGGAATGATTTGTCTGCAATGCTGTCAAACAGTACTTTGGTTCTACTCATGATGGTCAAGAGAATTTTGAAGCCACATCAGAAATGGAGGGATCTTGGACTCAACAGTGTCCTTTCTCAGATAACTAATGTCTTCACAGTGTGCTGGTAGTGGTGGCAGTAATGTACACCAATTTCTACAGTTTTATCTTCTCTTGCTAAAGTGTTCTCTTGGCTACGGTTCCTCTCGTAAATGCAGTCCGTAGTGCATAGTGAAATAAACAGCGGGCCAGCATTGAATGTCATGATAATCTGGTTGCTGCTGACGTGGTGATTGCTTTCACGTACTCTGCTCTTCCTCCCCTTAGAGTGTATTAGAAATTTCAGTTCCTCACCTCTGCCCAGGATGGAAGTACGGTGGGGAAGAGGATGCCTTTGTTTTTGTGAAAGCAAGTAGAATGCTGATGTCGGCGCAGCATCGCAGCGAACAGCAGGTCGGAAGGGTCTGCTCTCAGGGTAGAACTGGCACAGCTATAATTACTTGCACGTCAAATCTGGTTTTCTCTGTTCTTGAAATTTCTGCACATCTTTGTTTTCTTCTGATTGCTAAATAGAGCGGAGCTGAAAGCTTTCCTTTTTAGAAAAGAATATTGGAATGGATGAATACATTTATAGAAGAAAGAGCATGGGTTTATTTGGGGATTGGGCACATACTGCATGTGGTGTCAAGAGAGCAGTACAAAGAAATACAGCTCCTAGATTTAATTTTAGGTGTAATTTGTGGAATCAATTCTTTGTGCCTATATCTTTATTTGGGCAAGAGGCTGTCTCCAGCATTCACTGGCCTTATGACTCTGTTAGTGCTTGATGGATATAAAAAATCTGCAGGATATCAAATAGGAAAAATACCAAAAATTTTTAAGAAGAAATTTTTGACTTTATTAAAAAAAAAATCAAGCCTGACTTAAAAAAAAATTTATTATAGAAGAATGATTGAATGCCTTTTCATACCTTTCCTTGTGCAGACTTTTATCTACCTGTGCACGTGTGTAACGTGAAGGGCAGCTTGAGGCTCATTTTGGATGGCTGAGGTAGGAAGTGCAGTAAGGAGAAGGCTTGATGGAAGGAGAAGTGTTCCATGAAGGGCTGATTTCTTAGAGTAAACCTCGGAAGTTGCCCATATTGGGCAGGTTTTTAAAATGACTGATACGGCATGTCAACTGTAGTATCTAGAGACAGTTGACTTCAGTTACTTCCCATCAGTTTTTTATTGTCCATCTTACAAAGCCCTGAGATGGCTGGCATAACTGGGAGTGTATGTGCAAGGCACTCTAAGAAAACCAGAAGCGTTTCAGGCTGTGATTACCATTTTTAAAACATTTTGAGGAATGTGAAATTAATCATTTCATACTTGTGAATCAATGCATATAATTTCTTTTGAAAGAAACGGGAATTTAGTGGGTTTTGGCTTATATCATGAACATAATGTTCTGGACCAGCGCTCTTCTGTATTTCTTAAATTTAAGTTTCAGCTCCTGTCTGGGGAAAAGCTGAAGAAAATCTAGTGTACTGTAACAATTTAGCAATTCTCATGTGCAATGTAGGTTTTTTAAATTTTTATTTTAACCTCAGATGATGCTGAACTGGTTGTCAAACAGTATTCCCGACACTGGAACTGGAAGCTTCTATTTTAAGCATGTCTACTTGAGATACTAATTGCATGGAATTACAAAATATCATCCTGTTTTGCAACAGTAAGGAGGCTGTTTGTTTTACAGCAGCTAAAAGATAATTTAGAAGATCACTGAAATGCGCTCTTTGCTAAATTTTTCCTTGACTAGGGATCTTTTGGAGACCATAGCTATACCTTACTTTTCCAAAATCCTCCAAAGGATTTTTCTAGAAGACAGATTTGGAGTTTAGGATGAAGTACCTTGTAGTCACTGTATGAGCGTTACTGATTAGTGTACTGTACTGTACTGGCCTGTACTGGCTGATTTCTGCAGGCTTATACTAACACTGACTAGTTTCTGCCTTTCAAATGCCAAGTTTCTCACCTTCTAAATTTTTTTTTGTCTCTGTAAGTTAATGAGTTATCCTGGACTGTAAGTCACCATCACTGATTCCTTAGAGCTGGCTCAGATTTTCTACCCTTGCCTGAATAAAAAGCTTGTTCTAGAGCAAGTCAAATGCCACTTTCAAAGATTGATTCAATTTTGTATGCGTAGTTCATAAACATCTCTCTTAAGACATGTAACAAGCATTAGAATCTGATTCTGAATTTTAATTATTTAAAATGAGATTTAATTTGTCTTTAAGATAAAACAATTATTGATAATTGTTTTGTGTATCATAAGGTCACTATATTACAGGAGTTTTCAGGATCTCTTGCCCCTCTGTTCATATTTTACTATTCAAGCTGCCAATCTCTTCAGCTTACTCACATCCATTATTAAATCTGCTTTCTCTTTCTGTTCCCTGGGCTGATTGCGTAGCCCCTCTTCCACCCCACTCTGAAGAGAGGATTCCTTCTCAGAAATGCTTTCTGCAAGGACACCTGGGCTCTGGGTTTCTTTTTAATTAGTACTAACCTCTGCAATTCCTGATTTGTTAAATCCTTTGATGGTTTTACTGTTGGAATTCACAAAGAACACTACACAGACTGAGCTGTGTATCGACACAGACACGGCTTCTCTCCGGTCAAGATTCAATGATGTTTTATCTTGTATTTTTTTAAAGCTTGGCTTTTGTAAACCGTTTAAATTACTGACTTGCATTTGCTGGGCTGTATGTTGCTGAGCAAGTGCTTGAAACATCGCACGACAATAGAAAATGACTCAACAGTTGCTGCCCCCTTTTGAGGGCATAGGACCATTTCAATGCAAAATACCAAGGAGAAAATCCAGCCTGATTTTCTGCATGAGTGGGACATTGCTGAAGACACTGGTCTGAGAAAAATGTTCTGTTTGCCAGATGGATTGGTCCTCTTTGAATAGGTTTTAATTTTTTTCCCCATCTCTCTACAGCAGACACCGAAGGGAGTTGTGCAAGAGGAAATGTGTAGAAAAGCTGAATTCATCCAGCTTTTGCCATTTTCCCTGGTGTCCCACAGCTGTACCTCTGGCAGGGTTTATGAGCTGGGGCAGGTTGTGTGTCAAGCAGGGATTGGAATGAGACAAGTGGAAGCAAGAGGATTTTTTTCTTCCCTTTTGTTCCTCTGGGACCGAGATTGAGGCTTTTCTGTATTGTCTCTTGACATAATGCTCAATAATTCCCTTGACACTTTCTCAGCTGAACAGTGTTTCTCATTGATACTTCCTGTTTGTGAATATATTACTGCCACTGTGACTGTACTCTAAAACCAGACTGTCATGTGAGCTTCAACATTCTTATATTCTCAAATATTTGTTTTAAACAGCCACTGTGGAATGCTACAATCCCAGAATGAATGAATGGAGCTATGTCGCAAAAATGAATGAACCCCACTATGGGCATGCTGGAACCGTGTATGGGGGATTAATGTATATTTCAGGTAAATAATTCATATGATCATATCATCTCTGTGAAGCAATTACTTACCTAACTTTTCCTGTTTCAGTGGGGGACAATAAAAATTAGTCTCTGATTGCGTTCGGTTTGCCCTGGTATAAGCAGTGATGCAAATTCATCTGAAGCCAGTCAAATACCATACATACTGCAGAAGCTGATAGAATTGTTTTAGATAATATTATGTATTTACATAGCAGATGACAGCTCTGAACTCCAAAGCAGTTATTCACTGCTTTATTTTGGAAAGCACTTCAAAAAAGGAACATCTGCCTTCATTGAGCT
Source organism: Rhinoptilus africanus (assembly GCA_013400135.1). Lineage (NCBI taxonomy): Eukaryota > Metazoa > Chordata > Aves > Charadriiformes > Glareolidae > Rhinoptilus > Rhinoptilus africanus. Next base: position 80,205 of record VXBO01005300.1, read on the forward strand.
AATAGAAAGGGATAAGTTTTCATGTTAATCACAATATACAAATGATGTCTGTACTTTCACTGGCCTTTCATTTGTGATAGGGTTAGTCCTGTATGTCACCGAGGTTATAGTTTCATGCCATTTTTTTTCCAAACGGGGAGCAATAGGTTTTCTGAAAATCTGCCATCTGCTCAGTTTTTAAAGAATATTTGATCTGTCGGTGATCTGTACAGGGATCACAACCCCATGTACGTTCTCCTACTGTGATTTTAAGGGATGCCCTCTAAGAACTAAGCTGAAGTTCAGGGCAGGAGGTGGGTCAAGGCTGCTCAGCCGTGAAGAACTGGTGTGGAGATGCACTGGAGTGGATTGAGCCTTAGGGTACTTTGAATCAGGGCACCTTGTGCCAGTAGACTAGGAGGGATTTGTTTTAAAATTTACCATAAGGTACAGCTGCTTATTTTTGTATGAGCAAGTTCATCTGATTGTTGTGCTGCTATTTGTCCTTTTTTGCCCATTTTGCTTGTTTTACTGCAGATGGCACACATGTATGCTCCCTGCTGTGTTTTTTCATGTAGATGCTGCGTATTTCCCACAGATTTTTCGTTTCCTTCTCTCCTCCTCTCCTTTCAGGCAGCCCCATGAGTCTAGACACTTCTGGGGTTGAAAACATGAAGATCGGTTCCTTTGCCATTTAAGCCTCTCCTCTCTGACAGGCTCCCAAGCACTGCCCCTACAACGGCTGTTAAGTGTCAGGGCTGGACAGTCCTGTTGATCCTGTATTTAATCCTACTTCCAATTGAAGAATTAAGTACTTTCTTGCATCACCCCTGCAGACAGCGTGCCATCTCTGTCTGCTCGTCCTCCAAGCATGGTAATTCAGTGTTGAATGGTTAGCCCAGCAGGAGGTTGTTCAGTAGCAGTGTATTCTCTGCGTACTTTTTAGCACCTTGGATGTAGTTGCATTATGGTCTTAAACCATAGCTAATAAGTCTGCAGGGTCTGAAATGGATGCGCCGGCTTTCTGACCTGCCTAGAGACCTTGTGGGAAGGTGGGACATTTCATCCACTGGTGGGAGATCATACTGTGATTTCCCCCGAAGCCTCTCCAGCTGTGGAGGAGGTAAATACAGAGAGAACCACAGGCTTCTGTTAACAGGAGAATATTTGAAATCCATGTCCTCTCTCTCTGCAGGTCAAGTTGATGAAAAAAGTTTTCTGAAGAAAATTCTGCTATGTGATAGGGCCACTTAAAACACAATAGCGTAGTATCCAAATTTGAAAGGGAAGTGGATTCCTCTTTACTTGATGGTGAGAAACAAAAGTAGCAAACTGAACAAATGTAAGCAAAGAAAGAATTTCCCCAAAATGAAGCATAGGTAATGGTTTTTTGTTCTTTTAATCTGCCAGTATCATCTCATGTAATGAAGTACTGTATGACACATAGTCAGATTTAAAGGAACAAGGTACATTAAAAATATAATTTGAAATGGAGCACACGTGTGATAGTAATCTTAGCTAATGTGAAAGAGTTTTAGGGAAGGCTTAATTCATTCACGAAAATGTACATTTCTGCTATTTATTGCTTATTAGTGTGAGCACTACTCTAACATGCGTTTTATTTCTCTAGGGGGAATTACCCATGATACTTTCCAAAAAGAACTTATGTGTTTTGACCCTGACACAGACAAATGGACTCAGAAAGCTCCGATGACGACAGTCAGAGGTCTGCATTGCATGTGTACTGTGGGCGACAAGCTGTATGTTATTGGTGGAAATCACTTCAGAGGAACGAGTGATTATGATGATGTTCTAAGCTGTGAATATTACTCACCAACTCTAGACCAGTGGACTCCAATTGCTGCCATGTTACGTGGGCAAAGTGATGTTGGGGTTGCTGTCTTTGAAAATAAAATCTATGTTGTTGGAGGATATTCTTGGAATAATCGATGTATGGTGGAAATAGTTCAGAAGTATGATCCAGAAAAAGATGAGTGGCATAAAGTATTTGACCTTCCAGAATCACTTGGTGGCATTCGAGCCTGCACTCTTACTGTTTTCCCACCGGAGGACAATACAGGGTCACCGTCTAGAGAATCTCCTCTTTCAGCACCTTAGAAACATCCCTTGACTTATGATGTTGTAGTAACACCTTTGCACTGCATCATGGAGTCTTATTATTTTTCTTCAGTAGTTTCTGTTAGGCTTAGCCTACAGCATTTCATCCAATTACTGGAAAAAAAAGACTTTGACATTATTTGTGCTGTTTGTTTGGCCTAGAATGTTTGTCAAGTGGTTAACAAAACAAGATGTACTCACCCGAGCCAAATGTTTAACCAATGAGAAAATATTGTCTATAAAATGTATGAACTAGGTACGTTATTAATGTTGTGTATTGGGTGTGAGGTACCTTATAGATTACATTTGGAAGCCTATGAGTCAACATTTGGAAGCCCCATCAGTCAAATTTGAAGACTTTGTCTTGAACACGTTCTTTCACTAAATGTCATAGCTGAAATCCTTTTTCCTTTCGATTGTGGCTGCGGATTACGGGGGTGGTAGGCCACATCAAGGTGAGCTATGACAGAAGGTTGCCGAGGGGCCTGAGCTACCTCCCTCTTTTCACAGAGCATTTTTGACATATCTGTTTACCCACCTGACTTTGTGGGTGCTTTCAGAACATATGAAGTTTCTTATGCAGAGGGGAGAAATAAAATAATTTTAAAATATTAGCACTATACAGGAAGCGGACCTTGTAGAGGCCGAGTGTTTTTTATAACATGTATCAAGTGTTTTTCCTGAGTTGGTTGAGTGATGCTTCAAACAAAAGATTTAAAATGTTTGGATTTTTTTAATTTGGGTTTTTTCAGGAATTGGCTTCCGCTTGCATGGGAGCACACACTATTAACAAATGGGAATTCAGTGCAGTTGTATATTCTGTTGTACGCCTGTGCTGAATATAGGTAGATAAGGGCTAGAAACATTAACTTAAGCCACTGAATTTGACCAAATCGTTCCATCAGATCAAATTTAATCTACCTTTTCTCCTTTGCTGTTGAGATAACTTGCATAATGTGTCCTCTGTATAGTCTCAGTTAATAAGGTTATTTAGCACAAAGTGCAGCTTCAGCGAGAGAGCTGCTTTTGCTCAGTGAACTTGGACTACCACATTTTACCTTCTTTTGTTCAATAAAACTTTAACTGCAGTTACTCAGTCTAAGCTACCTCATTAATGTATTTGGTTTTCTTCCTCTGCCTCACTGTCTCCAGGATATGCGTTACGTGTATCTTTGTGGGTAATTTGCCTGGAAGCCAATGCAGAAGTGATTGTGAGTGGGTATTTTTGACCTACTTTTAAGAAACTGTTTTGGCCTGATGTGTTCATTTTATTGTTAAGGACTAACAAAAGAACAAACTGTCTTAATTTTTCTTTTTTCCTTGGAGAACTACTGCGTCTGTGTGCAGCCATGCAAATCTACAGAAATCTTTATCTGCTCCCAAATGCTGCGCGCTGCTGGCAAATTGCAGCTCCCAGTGCTTATAGAAGGCAAATACCATCATGCTCATTTGGAACTTCCCATCCTGCGTTACAGGAGGTTTTGCTAAAGAACAGTCAGAGGGGCATCATCCGGGGAAAACTGTTTGAGTCTTATTTTATTGTGCTGCCTATTACCAATAACCATGTAAAGCTTAACTAACTTGTGTTGGGAGGGTGCTGTTTGTATTCTGTCCCTGCTTGATGCAGCATGCAGCAGTGTTACTGTGGTGTCCGTTGTGGAAGTGCTGATATTTATTCTTTATGTGGTTTACTAGTAATGATCACTACCAAAAGTATGTGTAAGCTTTAGGTTTCGTAATTGTTTTGGTTAAAATCAAAAGCAATTTTTCCTCTTAAAACAAAACAAAACTTACTTCTGCGTAGCTATGTGCAGTTGTTACAGGTGGAATAGTGGCAGCAGTGGATGCTTATGGAAAGCAGCCAGTCAAGATTAATTGACTTGTCATCTTCAGGACACTCTTCTAATGCCGTGCAAAGCACCAGATAGGAAAATGTTGCTCTGTTGTTTAAGTGTGTGTCAGTCACTTAAGTGTCACATGCTACTATTTTTTTTCTCCAGCTCAAAGACCAGATTTTAGAGCCTGCTTGAGTTTAAATCCCCAGAAATCCATATTCCATTACTGTTTTATTAAACAAACTGAAAAGTAGTTGAAGTAGTTGCAGCTCCTTTTGGATAATGTGAATGTATCCTGCTGTCTGTACGCTGGGGCTGAGGAGACACTTCCAAAGTGGGTATCCTCACCGGTATTCTCTATTCGGAAGAAGCTTAGGGTGAATTCTAACCGTTATGAGAAGGGTCTAACCACTGTGAGAAGTCAGGATGTCCGTATTGTGTCTGAGCCTTGATAACAGCCCAGCGGCCACAATGTAGACATTTATTTTTTTAGTGACTCATTATCTATTCTACTTAAAGTGGAAGAATTCTTTTTGAACATCATTTTGTCATCAGTGTTGGACACAGCATAGTGGATTAAATGTAGTGCTTCAGTCAAAATAATCTTTGAGGTTTTTTCTTGTATCTCCCTCTGGATTGAAGTGTTGATGACATTAGTTAACATCTACTCACCAGGGCTGAAAAGCAAACATCAGAGATTTGCCCAAAACTGCAAACTCTTTTCTTCTGTAATGTGTAAAATGACTCGGTGCTCATTACATCTTTCTTAACCATAGCATGACAAGCCCTGTCCCTCTCTGGGTCCGCAGCTCTAGGCGGTCGGTTGATGCAGCCGATACTCACTCTTCGCTGTCAGTGGGACTGCTCTTACGAAGACTGAGCCCGTTGCAGCACTGCAGCCAGCACTGTCCAGACGATAAGCCACCACCTCTCTTTTCATAATCTTGAATGCTTTATTACTGCAGTTATAGTACCTAAATTAGAAAAGCATCTGGATAAAAAGCAACTAGTAGATATTTGACCTGCACTCAAGTAAGACTACGTTAGTGTGCTAGCAGGGAGAAGGGCTGGAGCTTTCTGCCCTCTCCTGATGATGCCAGACCCACTCCGCAATCTCAGAATTCACACGCGGATGTTGCTTTTTTTGGTACCCAACTAGCAGCAAAGGCCGAAAGTGCTCATTTCCGTACACAAGTCGTTAACAGGCCCGGCAGATATCCCCACAAAGAAGCGCAGCACTCCGAATGACTCGAGACGTTGGGGATGACATTTCTCTTGTGCTGTGTTTTGAAGTTGGACAAGAACAATGGGTAAGAAAACCTGGGAAAACCCAGGTTATGTGGCCTTTTTTTGCCCTGTTCACATCAAAGAGCAGATCACCTGTAGATGTCCAGTTTTCCGTGGTTCCCCTTCCCTTAGAAAGTTGTATAAAGTCTCAGAGTCTGGCCTGGGGAAACCAATTCATGGCAGGACCCAACCTGCCTTGGGGCATTTGCCGTGCTGGCATTCCTGGGATAAGGGAGTTGTCACCAAGGGGGGGGAACAGGAGCAGCAGAAGGCAGCTGGCTGCCGGCCTCACCTGCTGAAGAGTCACGCTGAGCCTTAACCTCTTCCCAGGACAGAAATGAGTGTACCAATGCTATTTTTAAGTTTCCCGTTCTGTTTCTGAGGGGGGATAATCTTCAAGGAGTAGCATTATGGTAATGGACAGAAGCTCAAGCCAATAGTCTTGATTCTTTAGCAGAATAATGGAAATCCTGGATTGGGGCAGTTTGCACACAGGTAAATAAAATTCTGCCCAAAGGCTTACTGTCTTAATCTGGGCTGGTTGGACATCAAAAAATAACCTGATACCACAGCAATACAATGAGTGCAATACAAACGTCTGGAGAAGTTTATAGCCAAAGACTTGGGCATTGTCTAATCTGGAAAGATCAGAGCACTTTTTTTTTTGCAAAGTCCACTCTACCTACTAGAATTGTCCCTTCTTAATTTACCCTCCAGCTGGTAATTGCCCATTTTTGCATAAGTGTCTGACTCTGATGGTTACTGTTTTTTTAATTTTTCCTTCTTGTAGCTGACAGCTTTGTTACTTCTCTGCTTCTAATCAGAATCAATAAAACTGAAGCTTTCCTAGTGCCATGCTCCTCAAAAAGGGGAGAAAATAGGTCACTGCGGGTCTATAACATACTTTTTGGAAGTGTAATTCAGCTTGTGCATACTTGAAAATACATAACCAGTTTTCACCTAGTAAAAGGTATGTGTGTGTTGAAGGAGTAATTCGTGTCCCGTGTCCTCCTTGCGTGGTGGCGCGGGCTGTGCGTGGTGGTAGCTCACCCACAGCTCTCTCAGGTAGCGCTTCGCGCGTGCCACGCTCTGTGGAAATGTTCTTTACTTGCACAGTGTATGTAGCTTATCAGGTATTTTTTTCCTTTGTATTTTAGTTAAAATGTGAATGATAGTTCTTTGTGTACAGATGTGATCAGAAAAAAGAGTCGTAAAATGCAGAGTTATGTGTGCTTTGCTTAACGATCAGGGTTTTGGTCCCATGAGTGTTGCAGGACCCATCCAGCTGTGAAAAGGCGATCCCAGTTTTGAGCACAAGGTAGGGAATTACGGCAACTTCACTGGCACGTGTTCTTACTGCCTGTCTCTCCCATCACAAAGTGAACTTCTCTCAATCTGTAGCTTCTGTCTTTCGATGTCCAGCCCTGTTGGACCTGCTGATTGCCCGTTCTGGAGAAAACAGGATGAGGTGTGTTCCACAATGTATCTTACTCTGTAAAATAACATGGCTTGGTTTTGCCAGGAATTGTGGCATGGGGCATATGCAGGGCTTCTCTGGAGTTTATTTAACGACCAGGCGATTTGTGGAAGATGGGAGCCCGGATAACCTGGGGGCGGTGCTACAGCAGGAGCCCTGCACAGCTGACATTCCAGAGGGGACAATCTGGAATGGGGATTGCCTCCTCCTCTGTGTATTGTTTTGGATCTTGGATCTCTTTTCCCCTATCTTTGGGAGTGTTCGTTGCTGCTATTTGAGTTTTTCACTTTTTATTCATGAAATGAGAAATGTCTCTCTGGATCTGTAGTGGGAATGGAAGGTTCCGTTAGTTCTTGTGAGCTCAGCTACAGGCTGTCAGGATATCGTTAAAAAGTTTTCTATTCAGGGCTCTGTTTCCTAAGCATTTAGAGGAAATCGGTTTGCCACGTGAAAAGATCTCAAGTGAAAATATCTTTGGGACTGGAAACATGCAAAGCTAGTAAATTTGCAGAGTAAAATTATAATTCTAGGCAGAAAAACCCACATTTTTTTAGAGTTTGTTGGCATGGTTCAGAGGTTCACTTGGACACTGAGCTCCCACAGACTGTCTGGAGTGAGATATATTTATTTAATAATCTGTAGCTGGCGTAGGTGAGCCAGAGCCCACTCGTTCATACCTGCGCGCTCTTGGCCAGCCGGTCGCTCTGCTCTCCCTTCGACCGCAGCATTCGGGGTGGGCTGGGGTCTGTTTTCTCTGGGCAAGTGTAAAAGCACCTCTCCTGTCTCCCATGTGGCCTGCTGAGTTCCAAAATAGATCTGAGCTCCGATTCTTCCATCTGAAGTGTGCTGTGGCTCTGGCCTGCTAGAGATGGCGTGGAGCTGGGGAATGAGGACCATGGCTCTGACATCTAAGTGCCCCCCAGCCCCTTGCTGCCCTGTGGCCAAATAGTCCCAAACCCAGCTAAAATCTGTGTGCGGGAGGCAGATCTCTTAAGGTTGACCAAAACTTTTAGTTCCCCAGGGGTCAGTACTGGGCCCAGTGCACTTCAGTATATTCATCAACGACCTGGATGAGGGGACAGAGCGCACCCTCAGCACGTTTGCTGATGACACAAAGCTGGGGGGGGGTGGCTGACACCCCAGAAGGCTGTGCCGCCATCCAGAGAGACNATAGGGCTTTCCCTTGAGGGTGGCAGAGCCCTGGCCCAGGCTGCCGAGGGAGGTGGTGGAGTCTCCGTCTCTGGAGCCATCCCAAACCCGCCTGGAGGCGTTCCTGTGCCTCCTGCTCTGGGTGACCCTGCTCTGGCCGGGGGTGGGACTGGGGGATCTCCAGAGGGCCCTGCCAACCCTGTGATTCTGTGATTCCCCTAAAGACCACCAGAATCTCCTTGTCCTCTTTTCAGGGAGGGCTGGGTACCAGAGCTGCCTGGTCCCCTGGCAGGGGTAAAAGCAGTAGCTCTTTGGTGGGCAATACTCCTTGCTTGGCCGTTGGTTCTGCCCTTCCTTTGTTCTGTGCCCCAGGGAATCGCAGGAGGGAGGGCCGGGGATTGGTCACGCTTCCCACATCCCAGCAGAGAACAAGCATCTTCACCCTCGTCTGTCTGCACAACACTGAGAGAAAGAGCTGCAGGAAGGCTTCTGTTACACATTAACTCACAGAACAGTATCAATTAATGAAGGAAAAAATTAAAATTAGTCCATTTTAACATGTGCTGCCCATATCTGGGATTGTTCCAAAATACTTGGCCTCTGTTAAATTAGCGACTTTGCCTTTACCTCCCTTGTTCAACATCACTGTAAAAAAATTGCTTGCTTTCTTTTCCATTTGTTTTTCATTGCTTGTAACCTTTTCTTAGAAGCGTGGAAATAATTTTCCTTACATGTTTTATGCACCACAATAAACACATCACTGATCACCTGCGTCCCCTCCCCATGGTTCGCACACAGTGCCTGCCAGGGTATCTTTCTGTATTTTTACCCAAACTTTTGGCAGCTGCCAGTAAATGTCATTACAAAGTTGTATAACTACTGCTAATGGGTGCAGGCTCCTGCGCTGCATCATTAGGAATGATAAAGAGGGGTCATCCCTTTTCCTAACATACTTCTGGAAAATACTAAAATTTCCTAAGTACTTCTGGAAAAAAAATAATTCACTTTGGAGAACAGACCTGCCCTGGATCAGACATTTACAGGCAGATTATTTTGGCCTATGCCTGTTAATTTTAGTTTTGAATATTTTATTCTATCAGACATGTATTTGCACATAGGGCCTATGTAGCTTTTTTGTGGAGGGTGTGTATTCCCTGCTCCCGGGTGTGCCGAGCGCTGGCTGGGGAGGTTTCCCTGGCTGTGGAGGAACAGCCTTGTGCCAGGAAAGACCCTGCGCCAGGGACGGAGGCTGAATTTGGGTGGAAAATCAAAGCAGCTTCTTACAGCTGAGGTAGAAAAGTTAATGTCTCCGCGTGAAATCCCAGGTTTCTAGAAAGGGGAGGGAGAGTTGCTGTCCTGTAGGCGCGTTTTGTTGGGAGTTCAGGGTATTAGCAATGAAAGGATTGTCGCTGTAAATAAAGACAATTAAGTGAATCCCTGAGTCTGTCCCCAGAACAGAGACAGACTGCTTCTGTTGATACCCGATGCTATTAGCGTTTGGCTGTGTGTACGTATGGGATGTCTCAAGTGCTCGTATAAAACACATCTCACTTTTCTGCTGTAAGTCATGTTTTCTTTATATCCATTCTGACTAATGTTTTAAAACTATATAGCATATAAGATGATATATTTTGGGTTTTTTTGGTAACTGTTTATTAAAGCCCATTTCTGTGTCTAGCTGTTATAGCATTACTGCAGTTAGTTGAGCCCAACAAACATGAAATATCAGGTTGTAGTTCATCATTCAGGTTTTTTGGACTTGCTGCTGCTTCTTTTCACTGCAGAGAGTTTTAAGGAGGGGATGGTTCTTCCTGTGGCAAGAAGAAACACAGAAAAGGAAACACCAGATGCCAACCGGATTATAATGTGTGCTGTCGGCAGCTCTGCCATTTGGGGCAATTCTGTGATTTACAATCCTGTCAAATTTATCTCGTTTAATAACCCAGGAGGTTTCCATTTGGCCTGCAGTGGCACTGTGCTGGGAAAGGGAAAAAAATCAAACATCTCTGTGCTACTCCCCGAGCTGTGACTTTTATCATATGCAATGGAGTAACACTGTGCGCTCCTCAGCACCAGACCTCAAATCCCATTTCTGTGCGCTGGCCCGGGTGGCCAGCCCCAGCCACGGGCCATCATGGTGTGGCCACCCCGAGCCATCGCGTGGCCACCCTGAGCCATCGCGTGGCCACCCTGAGCCATGGGCCATCATGTGGCTGCCTCTGCCCCAGCTGGGTCTCCGTCCCGTGGCCCGGGGAAGCTGGAGGTGGTGCCGGCGATGCTGGCGGCCCCTCTCTGAGCAGGGACGCATCAGGCTCATGGCTGGCAAACAGACGAGCCCTGAAAATCTGTTCATCGGACAGCATGGAGAAAAGATCTACTTCATTTTTTTTTTAAATCCTTGATGGTTCATAGGAATAATCTGACTCTTGGCTCTGCAAAGCGTAGGGTGAACTGGAACCGCAGTCGCTGGGTGAGGGGTCACTCGGGACGTCTAGACGAGATCACTCAGTTTTAGCACTCGTCTGCCCATGATTTTGGAGAGGGTGAGGGTTGGGTTTTCCCCCCATTTTCTGCCAAGTCCTTAAATCTTTCTCACATTTTGTGTGTCTGATTCCAGGCAGGTTGGGGCATATGTGGCCTTAGCAGTTGGGAACGTGACTGAGACCCTGTGGTGTCACCGAGCGGATCTCCTCTGCTTAGGCATGCTGGTGAGGAAGAGGCTGCAGCCTGGCTTGCTCTCCCCCTCCTTGCTTCCTCCCCAGAGGAAACCCATCCTATTTGTAAACATACATTTTCATTAGGCCGGGCATTAGATATGGGAGTTTTAAAAATGTCTCACGTTCTCCATCTCATTCCTCATTTTTGCTGCCAATTCCAAATTAAGATGAATTTTTTTAAGTCTTCCGTTAAGACCACGTGCCATGAGAAACCATGCCATTCAATAAACAGCTGCATCTGGCAGCTTAGGGCTACTCCAGAAAATGCACTTAAGGAATCACATTTCATTTTCCACTTCCGTATTTATACACTTATAAATGTGGACTTTCTGGAATTTAGATAACTAGATAGAGATGACGTGTGCCATATGGGAGCTGGGACAAATTTAGCTTCATTAACAGTCCACTAGCTGAAGGGAAATAGCAGTTACTATTTTGAGCAGTATAAAATCAGCCTGTCAATTAGCAAACGAGTTGGAAATTACAGGAGTTTCTTTTTACAGAAGTCCCTGCTCTGAGCCTCCTCCTCCCCGTGCCCTGCAGACTGACTTTGCAGCACTGAGATGTTAAACCCTGAGTTCATCTGACTTCTCGGCTGCTAAGATGGGGCAGAATGAAGCTGAGCTCAAGGTGTAAGATGCAAATATAAAAGCTAACAGGCAAGAGGAACCTCTGTGTTACTAAATCTTACCGGCACAATGTTCACCGGGAGTGGATGGAGGGACCTGCTGGAGGAAGCCCCGAATGCTGCAACTGTTGGGCAAAGCCAGTGCCGTGGGAGCCGGGAGCATTGCGGAGCTCCAGCGACGTCCCCGATGCGGACGGCGGTGTCCCGGGAGCAGGCGCTGCGGTCCCTCCCGGTGCCGTGAGCAGGGGCTGGATGGGGACTGGGGGAGCAGGTCGTGGAGGGGCACCCTCGGCCCCAGCTGTCCATGAGCAGAGGTCAGGCACTGGGCCTTGGTAGGCAGGTGTGGTATATCTTTATTTTCCTAACTCTCCTGTTTGCTAAAGGAAGACCTTTTTCCTTCCTGTTCCAAGCCAACTGGAAAGTCTGTGCTCCATTACTCATGAAATGGGAGCAGATATCACAGTCTGTTGACGCTGGTGATCATCTAAGGTTTGAAGGACTTCTTTTCTCTGACTGCTTATTGATATTATTTATTTTTTATTTTTTCGCAAAAGCCCTGACATCTTGTGATGTGCCTGAAGGTAGATGATGGGTCAGATTCAGACCTTTTTGATGTCAACAGCAAAGACGGCACTGTCAAGTGGCTGCACTGACCACACATGGAAGGCATGGGAGACCCTCATGAGGCTGTTCTATGAAAACGGTTCTTGACTTGCTGTAGGTAACTGGGCTCGTTGCAGGAGTAACGGAGCGACAGTCTGCTCTGCTGCAGATTCCATGTCTGACGCGGTCCAGGCTGCCCCTCCTGGCGCTGGCCCTGCTCAGCCGCGGTGGGTGGCTGCAGCCTGGCTGGGTCCCTGCGGGGCTGGTGCTGAGCTCCAGCCGCGCTGATATTGCGCGGCCGCAGGCGGGGTGAGAGGCTTCGCCCGCTGCCAGATGAGAAGCCACTCAAAAAGCACTGTGGTGTCTGAGCCGGGAGCGGCTGGACCCTGTTGGTCGATGGCTCTGCCTGGTGCCTGTACGTCACGGCCCTATGGTGGGAACCGTCAGCCCCTGAACCTGCTGGTGCTCCCGCAGAGGGGTTGCACCTCCTCCTCCACTGTTGGTGTCTGCTCACTAGCCAGGGACTTTACCCACGCGATTTGATGGTCTTCAGTGCAGATGCTCAACCAGACTAGTAAGTAACGCGGTCGGACCAGGGCTGTGGCCTCATCGTCTGCAGATCCTGGACACCATGTTCTCAGCTGAGTTACACAGGGGTGAATCCCGGCTGCCTGCCAGAACTGGAGAGTAATGTCAAAAGCCTGCAAAGTGGCTGCTTCCCTGAATGTGTTACTTGGGGGGTTTTTTGAGAAGCCAAAGCATGTGATGTCAACACCCCAGGAACCTGAATTTACTACCACTAAACATACTCATTTGGGTTTATGTTATGGTTTGAGAAACCCACAATTATTGTCGTTTAGACAATTATTTCCTCACCCAATGACCTCTCCCCACCCAGAAAGGGGAATTGAGGAAAACAAAGAAACACGAGAGTTGAAATATAAACAGATTTAATAGATAAGACTAGATAATTAACATTAATAACAGTAAAGAGCCAGTATTGATCCCAATCCCAATATACAATAGACAAGGACTGTACCCAGCCCGTTCCCCAGCAGGAGCCGTGCCCTCCCCGCAGGGACAGCCCGTGTGGGACCCTGCGAGCGCTGCGGCTGCGGGGGGAAGGGAAGGGCTCAGGGCTCCGGCACCGGGGCCAGGAGTTCTCTGGACCGCCGTCATCCAGGGAGAGAGAGAGAGAACTCCTCAGCAAACTTCCTAATTTCTATTGAATGTGCCGTTCATGGTATGAAATAACCCTGTTGGCAGCCTGGGGCTCCTGAGGCTGCCTGGGTCTCGTTCCTTCTCCTCCCCGCACCTGGGGAGCACAGAAACACAGAGACCTTGAAACCTGCACCCCAGAGCTGGCTGTAAAGTAAATATTGTCACAAATCCATACACTAGAGTCTTCTAGAAGTGCAGTTTTCCCAGGCATTAGACGACAAATTAGTCCTGTGTCTCTCACACCAGGAGAGTTCATTAGGTGCTCCGTTTTTGCTCTTCGTTCTGGTCCCTACGCCTTTGCTTGGAAAGTGCACAGATGTCTGTGTGTCCGACAGCCCCGAGTGTTGTCGGGGAGCGTTTCCCCGCAGGCACCTCTGCTCCTGCAGATAGCAGCCGCTGTGGCTCTGCCGTGCCCTTCGTGCGGGTGGCAGCCGGGAGAAGGTGACCAGGCACGGGTGGAGCTGCTATCATGATTTGATAACTCTGATAATGGTAGTGGAATTGAGCTGAAAACGTTCCTGCCTGAAAGAGTCAAGCCATCTACTTTTTCTCCTTAATTCAGCACAAACTGTGTCTGCTTCTGGAGCTAGTCAGTTGTGACAGCCATCCCTGCCCGGCATCGCAGGGGTCACAGCCCGGCTCTGCTTCCAGGGGAAATGCCAAGACCCCAATGGGTGTCGAAGCCTGCAAAGGAGCTTGGAGTCCCCGTGCGTGTCTTCTGCTGTGCTATCTGCTCTGTAGTTAGGCTGTCTTGTCTTGCTAATCACATCACATCTGTCAGCTGTCTGCAGCTGGAAACAAATTGTAAACAAGCTGTCAAGGTGGAGTGGGATGAATTGTTGGGGAAAAAAAAAGGCAAAAATCAAACCACCTTGAATGGCTAAATAGCTGCTAAATTTTCTTTCTTCCAATTTTAGTGCTTGTTCCATCATAGCTGATGGATGATGGTTTATACATCAATGTTTGGTTGTGAAAACGTGCACTACAGTGGCAAATACACAGCAGTTTCAGCTCTGCTCCTCCTTGTTGCTGTAGGAAGCGCTTTACCACTTCTCAGCAAGCTCCCACTGTGATTTCCATCATTAAGACACTGGGAATAGGTGCAGTGGTTGAGTGGCAACTTGTTTGAAACCATACAGCCCCACCAGCCATTTCACCAGCAACATTTGTCCTGTTCAGGTCTTCCAAATTGCCTGTAATTTTTGTGCTTCATTTACCATAACAGTATGACTTTGGTAGTGTAATCACAGGCAATGTAAGAGCAAATATAGTCTAAAGGCACTTGAGAAAGCTTTACAGTTTACTTATTCAGTAAAAGTAACATTAGTTACTTTTTAGAATATCTGTTGCCAATAATTGTGTGTTTGCAGATGGATAAAGTGATAAACTAGAAGGATGTAACAGGGGAACTAGTTTCCCTCAGTTGAAAAATATGCAATGTTAAATACCCAAATGCAACCTTTCATGTTCGTGTAAGGTCCATTTTCCTTCCAGCTCCAGTGACTGATGTGGAACAAGGTGAGATGTTTGTGTGTGTGTCACACATCAGATTTGCGTGTCTTGAAAAGCTATTTCAAGTAATATTAGGCTCAGAAAAAAATCGAGCGTGTGGCTAGCATTACTACAGGCACAGGGGGGTGCGAGCTTTGTGGCTGTCACCAATCAGTGAGTGAGCCGTTTTTACCAAAACAACAGGATAAAATTACTGGTAAAAAGAGGAGTTTTATGAAAGCTGCAGTGATTTTAAAGCTATTGTAATAAAAATACTGCTTGCCTTTCAGCCTGTTTGATAGGTTCTTGAGGGTTTTGCTGCTCAAAGAAGGTGGTGGGGGACAGGGAAGCACTCGGGCCTTGTACATCCCCTTTGTGGGGTTCCCAGGAGGCCCCGGAGCACGGCTTCCCTTGAGGCGAGGGGAGCACCTCATCCCTCGCTGCCGATTTTATTCTCTGTTGTTACTGGTGGCTCCTGGCTCCACTGTGCTCTTTGAGTGGGTCATCTCCATGCTGGATGCCGTCTGGAGAATACAAGATTTACTTTGGTCACTTCATTTTCTCAATATAGAAGCTAAATGAAGCAGAGAAGGCAAACGAGCTCTTGCACGCACAGTGGTATTTGCTGTCTAACCAGATCCCAAGAGGGTCCCACTGCCAGGCAAAATCTGTAAATCTGGGGTTTGGGGATTGTTGGGGTTTTTTACCCCCAAAGAGTTGTCCTGTGTTTCAAGAAGCGTCATGACATTTCTTTGCTGATGGGTAATCTTTGTTGTGACAATAAAAATACCCCTGTGATTGTGATCGTTTTTTATCTTCCTGATGCTACTTTGCAAGGTAACGAGGTGCTTTCTCTTGCCTATGAGTCATCTAAGCAAATAGCCCAGTTGCTGGTAATTAAGGGAACTGATCCTGATTTCTGCAATGGTTGAGCCCAAACCAGTCCCATGACCAGCAGGCTCAGGGCAGGTGCTTTGCATAGTTTTAAGAATTCCCAGTTGCTTGTTTTAACACTTCCATAAAACATACCTTATTTATTTATTGCAAATTAAGCCATTGTGCAAAAGGGCAGGGCTGGTGCTGTGTCCTGCAGGCTGGAATATCTCTGCTAGGGTGATGTGAAACCAACACCCCCTCTGAAGAAATTCAACAAGCAACTGCCTGCAATTCAGGAGCCAAGTTCTTGTCATGAAGAGATGTTGGAAATCTGCGACTTAAGAAATGAAGATAAGCATGGCGTGGGAGGAGAGCTCTCTGAGGTGGTGTCTCCAGCTGGCACCTAACCCGGCCAGGCAGGTATGGCTTGTGTCGAGGACCTCCAAGATGTGCCATGAAGGGAATGAAGGGTTGTAGCTGTGAGTAAGATAACAGGCCTGAGCACAGTGAGGTGTATGCTCTAATTTACACATGCACAAGATTATTGCAGATTTTGCACGTAGTGGTTTGGGGTTTTTTTCCTGTTACATTCTCACAAGAAAATAACTGATCACTTTGACTATTTTTACCACTCAGAAAAGCATAAAGCCATCGTTTAGTTTCTTTGATGTATTTTCCATGTATATTAATCTGTGCTGTTGTATTAGATAAGGCTAACAATGATTTGCTAATGAGAATTACTGTATTCCCAGAGTATTTTTAGCAAGAGGACAGACTAATGAGACCACCAAGAGAATACATGTTAAGTATAGAGATATTGCAGCTATACAGATATTAAATATTATTATTTAATATACAGACATTTTGCAAAGGATAAGACACTGTAAATCCAGAGCTTTTTCCAAGTAGGATAAGTATCACTTTGAAATGATATTTAATTGTCCACTCTAGACTTTTATGTCATTTAGCGTGTCTGGCCATGCTATTAGTGACTTACGTCAGGGAGAGCCTGCTGTGACCTTACAATACACAAACCTCTAGACAGTCCCTCTTCATTCTTCTCTCAGGAATAAAGGCTTGACATAAAGGAAAATAAACTTTAGCTGTAGCAATGGAGTAAAAATCCAAACAAAATCTGAAAAAAAGCCTATTTCTGTGTGTAGAAGAGCCCTTGAGGCTGATGGTCTTGGGATACCTGGTGGGGTCTTGTGGCCTGCGGTCCCTTGAGCTCTGTATCAAACCTACCTTAGAGAAAGTCTTGGAGTTGCCATTGTAAAAAGGAACCTGCTTGGAGGCTGGGAGGTCTCTGGGAAAGACCAGCAACAGGGATTAACAGGGATTTCTTTAGCCGGCATAAACCCAGAGGTTTAGCAGTAACTGCAAATTGGGTTAATTCCCAACTGGAGTTGCCTCTTACTAAGCATCTGGTGGCGTGAGAGCTGACGTGCAGAGCTCCCACTGAACTGCACTAAATGAACTCCTGATGGCTTTTCTCCTCCAGCAGGATTAGAGCTGCCTTCCCCAAATTAAAGCTGCCTTTTTCATGTAATGAGTGCCGCAGCAAAACTCACTTGCACGGTAAGCAAAGAGATCAGATGAGTCACCGCCCCAGTTCATGGGAATGATCCTGAGGGGCTGGTTGCAAATGCTAAGCGATGTCAGGTGCACCCACCTGAGGCAGAAGGACCACTGGAGCCCTGGAGCAGGTTGCCCAACATGCCAGAGGGTGAGAGCTCAGGATCACAGCTGGTCCACAGAGAGGAAAAGCTTTGCCCTCCAAGGCCCCCGTCCTGGGGGAAAGATGCTGCAAGTAAAATTGGCCCCCAGGGCAGGTAGGTTTTCCAGCTCTCATCACTCATCTGGGTGCACACCACCTATGAGTGAGGTGGGGAAGGCAAAAGGTAGTGGGGAGAAAAGGGTTCTTTTTTGACGGTTTTGAGCTGAGCCACCAAATGCATAAATTGTCATGGTTTAACCCCAGCCGGCAACGAAGCACCACCCAGCCACTCGCTCCCCCCACGGTGGGATGGGGAAAGAGAATTATTCTCCCAAGGAACAGGCACTAGGACAAGAGGAAATGGCCTCAAGTTGCACCAGGAGAGGTTTAGACGGGTATTAGGAAAAATTTTTACACTGAAAGTAATTTTACACAGAAAGTAATTACTTACTGAAAGTAATATCAAGTATCGGAACAGGCTGTCCAGGGAAGTGGTTGAGTCACCATCCCTGGAGGTGTTTAACAGATGGGTAGACGTGGTGCTCAGAGATATGATTTAGTGGTGGTTGTGTCAGTGTTGGGGTGATTGTTGGACTAGTTGATCTGAAAGGTCCCTTCCAGCCTAGGCGATTCTATGATTCTGTGACGCTAATTGGAAGGGTAAAAGTGAGAAAAGTTGTGTGACGAGATAAAACCAGATTAATAATTGAAGTAAAATAACAATAATAAATTGTAATTAAAAGGAAAATAGCAAAGTGGGAGGTATAAAACCCAAGAAAGGCAAGTGATGCAAATTAAAGCAATTGCTCATCACCAACCGTCTGATGCTCAGCCAGTCCCCGAGCAGCAGCCCCCCTCAGCCTCCCCTCTAGTCTTATTGCTGGGCATGGTGTTGGGATATTCCCTGGGGACACGTCTGGGTCAGCTGTTTTGGCTGTGTCCCCTCCCAACGTCTTGCGGCCTCCAGCCCATCGCTGGTGTGAGGAGTAGAAAAGGCCCTGACTCTGCGTAAGCGCTGCCTAGCAATAACGAGAACGCCCCTGTGTTACCAGCGCTGGTTCCAGCACAAATCCAAACCACAGCCCTTCACTGGCTGCTGTGCAGAAAATTAGCTCTACCCCAGTCCAAAGCAGCACAGCTGTTTTGGGGGCTGCAGAGCTGATGTGAAGGGGGAGGTCCCGGCCCTGCCTGTGGGGGCCAGAGCCGCGGGGCTGGGAGGGAGAAGGCAGCGGAGCCCACCGCTGGCTTGCAGTACACTCGAGGTGGCCACTTCTGCAGCCGCCGTCATGGTGTGAACAAGCTAAAGGGAGCAAAGTCACCAGGAGCCAGGTTTTAAATAACGTCAATATGTTCTCAAGGAGAAAGTTTGCTTTAGGTAATTGCTGGTAAATACCAGCACTGTGATATTTCCTTGTTTCCGAACAAGCGCATGTGGGGTTGCGTTTAGGAGAAAACCAGCCATACGAGGAGTGAACTGGCTGTGGACCCTCGTCCTTGAGGTCACCTTGAGGAGAGAAAAACAGGAATGATGGCGATTGAGGAAGCAAGCCTGGAGGCGCCAGACACGTAGGTGGAGACACAGAGTTTAAGCGAACCAATCAGAAATAACGGAGTTTAAACAAACCAATCAGAAATAAAGCGGAGTGGCGTGCTTGCCTCGCGCAGAGGAGTGCTGACCAGTCGGCTGGTGCATGAACGCGTGCAGGGACAGTTGAATTGTATCTCAGGGATGGTAGTAATCCAATAAAGTTGGCTTCGGTATGATTCACATTGGATCCTGTGAAGTCCAGTTTCTCTCCTCATGCGCAGGCTGCTTCTCTGCAGCTGATGACTTGGATGGAGCCTGGGGCTTCAGCAGGAAAAATAATGAAAGAACCTCCACTGCCCAAGCTGCTTCTTGTGAACCTGCATGGACACACGCTAAATCAAGAAAATCCCAGCAAACCACCAGCTGAAGCAATGCCTGTGGGATCTCCAGGGGGGAAAGTGCAGCAGTCGGTCATCCATCATCTTGTAGGGTTTTACTGAGGACTTTTTTATTCCTGCCCTCCAGATGAGGACACCAGAGCTGGTGAGAGGGACGGTGCGAGCAGGGTCACGGCTGCCCGCACTGGGAAGAGCTGGCCTGGCCATGTGGCTGGGGGGGTTTGGGAAGGAAAGGTTGGGTTGGGAAGGACAGTACAAAGCATGTTAGAGGCCTAAAAAAGTAAAGGAAAAGGAATGCAGTAACGGGAGCAAGGGATCATCCAATGAAAGGGGACAATGTGCAGGAGAAAAGGTGCTTTTTGTGTCACTCCAGGGAGCCATCACGTCCGCGGTGCCTGCGGCCCTTGGACACTCCCCCTCTGGCATGGTCCCTCTCAGACCGTGGTCATGTTTCAGAGGGTCTCGATGGCCTGGGGTTTCTGACCGGCGTGTCGCGGTGCCTGGTGGGCAGGCGGCCTCTTCCCAGCCCTGGGCCCTCCCTCCGGCTGCCTCCGGGCTCTGCACTTGCTGTGGATGTGAATCTCAAAGCCCGGGTCATAATGAGATTGTCAGACAGAACAAAAAGCGATATTAAAGAAAATTAATAAAAGTCAAAATGCATGTAAAAAACCCCTAGTTCTCATTACTCATGTGCAGCATGACACCCCCAGAATTGTAATTTCCAATTTCATCTTTTCTGGCTGACCAGAGCTATGAATTCATTCAAATACCAAGGAAGGAATTAAGTGCTAATTTAACAAAAAGAAAAGGCTACTAAGGAATTAGATTAGATTCTTAAATTAAATATAAGCCTGTAAGAAGGCTTTCTGAGTGTTCCCAGCCTGTCTCTTTCATAATTCTCTGCGGTAATAAACCAAAATGTTATCAAGTGTCTGCCAAAGTGCTGAGGTGCTACCCCCAAGCAGCGGGACAGAAGTGCACTGATCCCTGTAGTGTCATTTTTTTTTGGAATAAACTGGAAAATTTCTGTTTGTCTCCTCCCTTGCGCTGCAGCTGATGTGCCCAGAGTGGCTGGAGCCGGGCGCGGGGGCTGGTGGCAGGAGGGAGGGTGAAGGCGACGGCCTGGGCTCAGCACCATCCTTCACCAGCCCCAGGGTCTGCGCTCAGCAGCAAGGTACTGAGCCTTGCTATCAAATTTTAAACAGGGTTTTAAAAGCCCTTTCTCTAATGGAGCATCCAATGGTACTCCATAGTCAAAGACCGCGGTCCAGCCTGTGGAGGAGGAGGCAGGTCCTGCAGCCGCTGCTCGCTCCCCTCTTGTCTCCTGCCTCGGCAGAGGAGACCTCAGAGAGCTGTCACGGCCGAGATAAGGACAGAAGCAAATTAAGATTTAGGAATTTCTTCTGGGACTTTTCTAGGCAAAAAGAGGTTTTTAATTGGCTTTCAATCCTGCAGCAGCCAAAGGTCTTTAATTAGGTTTTACATCATTCTCCAGTATCGCTCTCCTTTTCTACGTTTAGCTCACTGTGATTTTGGCTTCTTTAAACAGATAAAAATTTACTATTTGTCTTTGTTTCAGAAAATCAAAGTGCTGAGTGATTTCATGTAGATGCTAAAAAGCAAATGAACTGTCAAAACTTAAGCCTGCTAAAGACAGTGTTTTAGTCTAATGCTGCTATATTTAGCTGCTATATTTACATTGTCTGATAAATGTAGTGTTAAAGGCCTACTAACTTTAATTATTTTTTGTGTTCATTGCATTATTTAGCTGATGAACTGACTTTAAAGTTTTCATCTGGAACTCTTTATTGTTTTATTCTCTCCTAATTTTCAAAATCTTTCAAATAGCCTTACAAATCCCCTGCCTTGCAGAGCTCTGCTGCTGTGTTGATGGTTTACATAGTTAACATAAAACTCTGCCAACATATGGCAGATATAAAAGTATGCTTGTATAATCCCTAATTAATTGTTATTTTAAGGGGGCCCCTGCTCTGCAGGGCGATGGCTGGGACTGGTGGTGCTGCCCTCGGCCCAGTGATGCCAGGGGCAGCGCCATTGCCAGGAGCTGAGCCCTGACGGGCACCTTCCAAAGCTGTAAAAACGGTCCTTCTGTTGTCAGCAGGCTTAGGGTTGGACCAAAAATGCATCAATATTCTACTAAGAGTCTGGGTGGTGGATTATTACTCAAATCCAGACAGTAGATCTGTTAAAAACCAACCAAAGAAGTGAGGAACCACACAGGTGTTCATCCAGCCTGGCTCCATATGAACTAACTCTTGGGGATAAGTTATTTTCTGGATACTTCCATTGATTTAATGGGAATTATTCTGAGTCAGTGCTGCGCTGCTGTACAGCAGGTTGTCAGGAAAGGAACTGTATCAGTAGATACGGAGATTTGTCTCTGTGTACTGATTTAGTCTACCCCAAAAAATGTGTTTGTGCATGAAATCTGCAGTGGTTTGGGAGGTTTTTCTCTCCCCTGTGTTCACAAGTGGATGGTGACGTGAAAATAAGAGTGCAGTTGTTTTCAGTGGTGGTACAGGCAGAAAGTGCAAGGGAGTGTGTGGGTGATGACAAACCTGGAGGAGGTACTTGGGACAAATGCCAGCTGATCCCGGTGCATCATGCCTTATAGCAGGAGACATTAGAGCCCCTTTCAGTGCCTAAAGGGGCTTCAGGAAATCCAGAGAGGGACTCTGGATCGGGGAGGGGAGCCATGGGATGAGGGGGAAGGGTTTTACACTGGCAGAGGGGAGATTGAGATGAGATGTGAGGCAGAAATCCTTTGCTGTGAGGGGGGTGAGCCCCTGGCCCAGGTTGCCCAGAGAAGCTGTGGCTGCCCCATCCCTGGAGGGGTTCAAGGCCAGGCTGGACGGGGCTTGGAGCAGCCTGGGCTGGTGGGAGGTGTCCCTGCCCAGGGCAGGGGGGGGAATGAGATATCTTTAAGGCCCCTTCCAACCCAAACTGTTCTGTGATTCTCTGCCCCGCTCAGGGGAGCATCACTTGCCTTCAGACAGAAGGTGCACCACCGCCCGGGGGGTGAACGTGCAGCTGCCAGCACCTCTCCAGTACCATCCACAGACAGCGCTGATGCCACTTTCCTCCCAGTGACCAGCAGTGACATCTAGGTAATGCTTGCAGTCCCTGCAGCTTGCACAAAACCCTGGATACCTTCAGGCATGTGTCTCCTCTGTTGCAGCCATGACCCTGTGTCTGTTCAGCTCCCATCAGTGCAAAGCAGGAGGTTACTCCCAATGACAATAAGGGTTTATGTTAACAAATACATGGTAATATAAGTCCTTTATCCAGGGGAGGGGAAAATCCCAAATGTGTGGTCAAATCCTATTACTTTCACTGTTTAAAATTATTATTATTATTCTGTCTGCATGGGAGATGTTGCTGTTTCTGCTAATAATTCCCATGAAGAGAGTCCTTTTCACATGCACCCAGTGCTGCAGGCTCTGAAGGGAGACGCTGCTGCTGCCGGCTTGTGGAATGGGCCAGGCCTCATGCTTTAAAACTAATTGATCAGTAGTTGGATAATAAGCCACAGTCTGCTACTCAACAGCTGGGGCTGTGCAGTTTGTTCCACTCTCTCTCAAGGGTAATGTTCTCCGTGGTCTCCGCTGGATTTTCCTTACGGACAGCCCCAGTTCAGCACAGATGTCTGCAATGCTGAGCACGCCAAACTTCTCCTGCTCCATTTGACTCCTGTCTCTTGCTCCAAGGAGGAGCTCAGCTCCCACTGGGGCGAGTTTGTTGCTCCCCAATACCTCATGAACCTCCTTGCTGCCTACAGCCTTTGCCTGGGTTTCAGCCCCTTGACGCTGCTTAGGGGCTGCAGGGAGGATCAGCATTAAAATGGTTAAAAATATGTATTTGGCAAAGGAAAGGCTCTGGCAGACCCCCAACAGACCATGTACACCATGTTGTATGTAGGCTGTATTGTATGTAGACTGGGTTGGACGTACAGCGTAGCGCAGCCTCGGGGAGGGCTGATTGGTGACCCAAGTGTCTGCAGTTGGGACACTTTCGTGGGACACTTCCTTGGGACACTTCCTCTGAAATGCAAAGGGATCAGTTTGGTGCGTAGATTTCCTTGCACAAAATTAGCAAATTGAGTGTGCTGAGAAGCCTGGGAGTTTTGCTTTCTATCCTGCAGAGGAGCGGATGCTCAGCAAAATCTGTTGCTCAATGCTGACTCCACAGCTGATCCAAAATAGCAGTAATTTTCCCATAGATATTTATAAAAGCTTTTTATGCTTTAAAATCCCATGAAAATACTCCTATTAATTTCTGTTTATGCACTGTCTTGTAATATTATTTTTTTTCTTTTTGACTGTCTTTGAAAATCATGGTATTTTGAGCTTAAAAATTCAGTGGGAAAGAGTGAAAAATGCCACCTGTTTGGCTTTTCTTTTTTCCTGTGAAAACCGCAGTTTCTGATGCACAGACGTCCTCTACCAGACGTGTGCTTGGGTGAGAGGAGCTGGGTGGCTCTGCTTGCCTGTGGAAGAGCCCTCTGTGCCCAGCACATGCTGCTCAGGATCCCGCTCAGGTCCATCAGCCGCCTTGAGGCTGCAGAAGGATTGGGATGTCTTTGGATGTAAAAATGTCGCCTCCCTTCAGGCAGGCACCGATCCTGCCCCAGGGAAGCCCATGGCAGCAGCGAGGAGGGTGCCTGGCCCCCTCCCCTGCATCCCTGCGCGGCAGCTGGGTCTCAGCGAGCCCCTGCTGGAGCTTTAGTCCTGCGGCCGGGGGCACGTGGGTGTGCGGGATGCTTTAGTAATGAGCTGCTGTTTTACCAGACACCGCCAGGTAAATGGAGTGCAAAAGCCTAATGACTCCAGCATAAATGGGAGAAAATTAAAATTAATGCAGTTTGTTGATGTAATTGGTAGCTCATTAGGCTGAGTGCTGAGCTCGCCATGCCGCGGCCCAGCAGCTGCCCCGGCTAAGCCTTCCCGGTGCTGGGGCAGGACTGGCAGCCTTGACCCCTGCGTCCCCCTCCCGGCAGCTGGCCATGCCACTGCTCTACCTGTGCCCTGGTGGTCCTGGCTGAGCTGAGGAAACCCTGCAAACCTCCAAGGGATTGGTGACCACAGCAGGTCACCCCACGGCCCCCTGGCTTAGTGCAGGGGTTGCTCTCACCCCTGTGTGGACTAAACCCTTCGCACCTTTGCTGGTGGTGCTCTCTCTGTTGTAGAGGACTTGCAGACATAGGCTTATGGCATTATAAAATACAGCTGGTATTATAAAACCTCTTTTTCTTTCACTGCTTGACTGTTAAGTCGTGAAATTTTTCTGGAAGGCAAAAGGGAGCATCTCACACTCTGTGCCTTGCTCATCTCCTTGTGGAGAGGAGCTCAAATGCCATCTGGGCCCCCTGTGCGGGGCTGGTTAGCACGGAATCAGCGTGGGTAATAAATGCGGAGTCACGTGCACTGAGGACACTCCAGCAGCAATACTGATGTCTCTTCAACAGGGATGATTCTAGTGGAGTGGCTTTCGATTTGTTCCTGGCCCATGAGTCTCTCCTCTTCAGCATGGTGGTAGAAATTGCTTCATTATAAACTATTTCACAGCAGCAGACCTTGAAAGTTTCTGAATTAGAAGCAGATTGCACCATTGATTACATTTTTTTTTCCAGATCTTGATTCTTCAGGAGATGAAACATGTTTCCCATTTCTTCCCTTTGCGGGGGCTGGGGGCAGCAGTGACCAGCCCGCTGCAGGGCCGAGGCGAGCCGTGCCTCTCTGCAGCGCACTCTGCTCTTCAGCTGTCACCCCCTTTTCTCTGACCCTGACTGACCATTTCAAGGTTTGAAATAGGCGAAAGGGAAGCCTGGTAGTACAGAGCAGTTTTACACAGGTTTGATGTTACATCTTCCACGTTCCATATTGCCTTGAAGGCGTGTTCCTTGGACATCACAGCTGCTTCGTGGCCCAGCACCCTCAGGGCCACTGCGGACAGGACCGTCATTGCTGGTAACATCCCTGCTCTGGGAAGTCCCCTTTCTGCACAGCCTGCTGGCAGTCCTCATGGAGCTGGTTCCTCCTGTTAGTTCCCAACCGCTCCATCTCAGAGCAGTAACTCACCCAGGGAGAGTCCACTGACAGCAGCGCCCTAGACTGATGAGCACAAGTGAATTTCCCCAGTCCAGCAAGGTGGTTTTCTTATAAGGAATGATGTGCTGTTGGTCTGGCATGATTTCCCATGGATGAGAACACAACGGTATTTTGTTCTGTTTTCCACTTGTTTTTATCCTGTTG
Source organism: Rhinoptilus africanus (assembly GCA_013400135.1). Classification (NCBI taxonomy): domain Eukaryota; kingdom Metazoa; phylum Chordata; class Aves; order Charadriiformes; family Glareolidae; genus Rhinoptilus; species Rhinoptilus africanus. The sequence goes on from VXBO01005300.1 coordinate 105,501, forward strand.
TCTTAAGGCTGATTATTACGTTCTGCTAGAACAACAGAAATGCTGTCCCCCTAATTAGATTCATCACAAAATGCCTAGCCTCCCAAGTATTGACATTTAGAAAGTGTTCTGCAGATGCAGGTAATTGTCCAATATGGGAACACTGATAAAGCAATACAGTGATTAACAAAACACCGAAAATGTATGGATACCTCTGAAGCTGCCTGATCGGGGTCTTCTCAAAGTAAGCAAGCAAGCAAGCAAAGGTTAGTCAGAGGAGAGATTCATCACCATTGTGAAACCAAATCAGTTTTTATAGGATCTTATGACTGAAAAGATTCTTGCAGACTGATCTGGCTGAAGGCCAATGAGATATGATTGAAGGTATCTGGGAGACTGCAACTTCCTTGCTGTAGCCTGCAATAATTACTCTGAGCAAGAAGGTTAGTCAATACCCACGTACATCTCTTGTTCATATTGCCTGTAATTCATCTAATCTCATATGTATATCTTTTCAAAGGTATTTTTTGGTTCTCTGCACTGTGATGGAGGAACAGCAGAAAACCCCCATGCTTTAATTGGCATTGATTCTTGCACCGGAGAGCTGCTGAGGTGGTGTTCGGCTGTGCTGTGCAAGCACTGCCATCCCTGGAAGAGCAGTTTGGGCTACTGGTGTGATATGGTAATGGCCAGCGTTAGGGAGAGGAAGGATAACAAGGAGGCCTGTCTTACCACTTCTCCCCGGTTAAAGCTAGCGACTGTACCTGAGCATCACAAAATTTCACAGCCAGTCTTGTGATTTTGCTGTTGTTAGCGACTTTGTGGGATGCTGTACCAGGCACCCTCAACCTCCGGGGAGCTGGGCTGAGGGCATCTTCCCCTAGTGTGTGTTACTCTTTGGCATCTCCGTGTTTCAAATGCGTTTCTGGATCTAGCCACATATCTCCAACCGTTTCATACATTTCAGCCCATGAGATGACCTCACTAACTTCCTGGCACAAATGGGAAGCCTAAAGACGCACAGCCCATGTGGTATATCTGATCCCAAGCTTTTCTGCTCTGGAAAGCAAGGAAGTGATTTCTGGTATCAGCTAATTCTTGCTGTTGTCTCTGCCTTATTTTGTTCCTCGCCAGATGCTGGAAAGTGGGTTGCTATTGTCTTAGGCTTCTGTTTGGAATTATTAGTTCCAGAACTAATTATGTATAAAATCAGACTATTTTTTTAAACACTTTGAAGTTTTTACAAGCATGACATAGAGTAAGAATAGTACAGAAATAGACCAATATTTCCCCTTACTTTGAAGTTACTAAACCCACATCTAATTACAAATTGATTAAGACTGAGTCACCACAATTGTGTCTCTTCTGAACATAGTTTTCAAGCTGTATTAATACTCTTAAATATAAACCATTTCATAAACAGGAGTGCAGAATCCGCGAGGTTAGACTCTCCCTGCAGTCTGAATTTTATGCTGAACTCCAAGTTGCCTCCAAGTGTGACTGACAGCATTACATAAAACGTCAAAGCCGTCCTGTGTGCTGCATGAAAAAAAGACCTAGCCACTTAAAAAAGGAAAATCAATGATGGAAGACATTGCTTAGTTGTCTGATTCTACAACTTTTCCTAGTCTTTTTTAATAATCACTTATGTATAAGTTGTAGGATTAATGCCTGAACTGCTTTAAAATGAGGACCTGGGGAGACTCCAAGGTTAACAATTGTATTTTTATTTTCATAGTGTTCTCTTTCAGTTATTAAAAGCTATTTCACTGGCGATAACAGTTGCCCAGAACAACAGATAATTGAATAGGTTTAATGGAGCCTTGATTTTAAAATACTCGCTTTGAATGACAATGTGCAAAGTTAAATAAATGATGGATGAGCAAGATTAAGTGGAACAGAACTCTAATCTGCCTTAGATAATATAGGAGACAATAATATAATTCTAAAATACCTGTAGTTAAAGGCTATGAATGTCATAGTCAAGGAGAACACGGGTGCCACTAGCAAACTTTATGCTCAGGGTCCAGGTGCAGTTTTATGTAGAGCAGGAGCCCCTGAGCAATCTGTATTTAAAAACCGAGTGCCTGAACGCACCTGTAGGAAAGCACATGCTTGTTCCGACTCCACGGTAGCAGCAGCTCGTGGAGGTGTGGGTTAGTTTTGGGTTAAAAGCCAGGTCTTGTTGGGTCCATTTGGGCTCTTTCTCTGTCCTCCAGCCCACTGGGCACTCAGTAGTGCAGTAGTTGTGTCCCTTGTGATGGCCAGTTTTGGAAGATGGATGAGATTTCTGTGGAAATACTCAAATTATCTTTTTAAAGCCCTTCAGGTGTGAAGAGAGCAGCTGGGACAAGGTGCTCCCCACTCCCAGTGTAAGTGAAGGCTCTCAGTGTCATTTTGGAAGTGACGCAAGCTGGGTGGACCTGTCAGTGCTTCAAAACTATTTTAAAGAGACACATGAAGGTTGTTTAGGGAGTTACAAATGTAACAAATGTTAGTTAAGGTTTCCTGCATACATACAAGCCCAGTCAAGGGAAGATGCCTGCTAAGCACTGCTCTCTTCCAACAAAGCGTCTGCAGCTCTGGCTGAAACACCTTGTCCTGTGCTACTCTCATCCCAGGGAGTTACTTCCCTTCTTCTAGCTCTGCCAGGAGATACTGCAGGAAAACAGGCAATCTCTTCATATCGAATTCATCTCTTGTAGTGTCAGACAGTGAGCCAGTGTTTAGTAGGTATAAAGCAATTTGCTGAGTAACATGGGGTTAGAAAGATGTTCCTGTTATCTAACAGTCCAGAAGAAAATAGTATAAAAATAATAATATGGTTAATTAAAAACAGGCACAAGAGTGCCCTGATGTGATTAGGCACTGTTAAAATATATGATGGCACCAAGAAATTGAGTGCAGTTACTTCCCAACATCTTTCCACAAAAACCCCCGAAGACGCATGCAATTGGGAGTGAAGCCAGAAGACCCGGGGGTGGAGGGCTTAAAAAAGGGAGTGATATTGCAAAGCAACGTGCTGGGTATGGTCTGAGCCCTGGGGAGAGGCCACGGCTTTATGCATTTGGAGCTGTGTTTGTCCAGGGGATGCTGCTTGCAGGAGCCCCGTGTCTTGGCCCTGGCCCCACAAACTCTGCAGGCATCGCTCTGCGGGAACATCACAAGCTCGGTGTGACTCGGGGACACTGCTGGGCAAACGCTTTCTTGACATTTTGTCTTTTTTGGCATTCCTGTTTTGTATAAGACTGATTTTAATCAGAAAAGGAAAGACGTCCTGCATGTTCCCCCTCCTGAGACAGCTTTTCTCCTTGGCAAAACAGAGGCATCCATGGTTGGACACAGTTGGGCTGGTTTTTCAGACCACCTTGTTAAGGATTCAGTTCAGAGCCATATTGCACTGAGTCATTTGGATCAAGAAAAGGACTGTTTTCAACCACCAGACTGAGATGATAAACAAGTCTCATCAGACGTTTTTCAGGGTCATGGGTTAATAAGACTGTAAATATAAGAGTAATTTCTCTGAAAGCCACAATGAAGTCATAGTCTTCAGCACAATATGTCAGCTTTATTGTTCCAACATCATTTATTTGAGAAGAGCAGTTATAGGTAATTTGTGAACTGTGCGAAAACCTGAACTCGTGCATAATAATCTTAACGGAGCTTGCTTACATCTTCTTCTTGTGCATAATTAGCAAAACATATGATCCAAGTTGTTCTCCTCATTTAGAGCCCTGTTTTGGCTGGTTGACATAGCGGAGTTGGTGTTGCCAAGAGCTATACTGGGTAATGTTTTCTGATAGATTTACTGTGTGATATCTGTGCGCAGCAGTAGGATCTGTAGATTTATGACAAAAAGATCAATGCTATCATAAACAGTAATATCTGCTGGAAACTAAAGCTGCGATTCCAGCACTGGCATTTCCTCCATGCCATGCACAAGTGAGTGTCATCAGCTGTGTCTCATAAAAGCCTGGCATTGAGAGACTGATTATACCATGGCCTTGAGATTGGACCTTCTAATTGGATATGCAGAGTGAATAGTGTTAGTTCAATTAGGAGTTGCTGGCCGGACAACCAATAGCATAATGCATGTTTCCACTAAGTATTATTACACTCTTTCATGTCCATGGTTACTCTGTCACTTGGTTGCTGGAAATTGATCTTTTGGGTTGTTTTGTGTTTATTTTTGGCTTTGTTTTCTTCTACTTTAGTATTATTTTAACAGCATCTAGCTAAATTAAAAGCACTGGTAGATGTTATTTAACATCTTTCTACACACTTCACAGGAAAGCCAGCAGTTTTTATATCACTGCAGTTATGGTACTAGTTCTGAGGCTGATCAAATGTTTGTTGCCAATTAGGATTTGGTGAACTTTTACCTTTTTTCTGGCTTTCAAGCCAATTCTGACGCATGCAGATGTAATAAGTTTCTGAGAAATTGTTTATGTAGCCTGCTCCGATGGGAGACATATTTGCAGATAGATCTCGACGAGTTACCTCTCCCTTATTCACTCTTCATCATGTTGCAATGCATAATTTGCTTGCTAATTATGTTGTTTGCTTCCTTCTTGGATTTATGAAGCTCTTTTAACAGTAAACCCCAGCAGGACCGAATAACACGGGTGGTGGGCGCTCCTAGGCTGCCCCAGTGAGTAGCCTGCCCTCTCCTGGGCTGCCCCGGCTCCTCTGCAGCCCCCCGTGCGCCCCCACCCCCCGTGCAGGTCTCTCCTGCTTCTGCCCTTCCTTCCTTCCCAGCTTGGCCTGGGCCAGAGCCGACGGATATCCCACCTCAGTGCCTGGCGCAGAGCCTCTGCTTCCTGCCAGGGATCGGGGCTCCATCTCAGCTTGCTGCGGGTTGATTTTCTTGTGCTTTCCCTCCCCCCTGGCATAAAGGGTGGGAGGGAGAAGGAGGTTTGGGCAATAGATATTTGTTGAAAGTGTTGCTGGAAGGGGGAAATGTAGGCAAGAGCCTACGCAGACTAGGGAAGGAGAGAGTGCATCTGACAGGAGGGAGAAGATGGAGCTCCACAGCGCCATGGCCACCCGACCAGATCCCTGGCATCACTCAGTCTGGCTGCAGCCTCTCCCCCTTCCTGCAGCCCCTGAGCATCTCCTGTGCCCAAAGCAGAGCCGAGCCAGGGAATCTGAAATGCTGGGTTGTAGCTGCTCCGTCTCCAGCTCATCCACTTCCTCCTTACCTTCTCTGGTAATTTCTCCCATTTTAGCTACTTTTCAGGATATGCCGTGGCAGCCTTTGGGTAAGAGTACCCTGCTTCCAAAGGGAAGGCAGTCGTGCTTCTCCCTGACACCCCTTTGTCTTTTCACCCAGCTGCAGGACCTCTCTCCCTTGACTTTGATGCTGGCATCTTCAAATAATGATAGCTCATTAACACAGCAGAAACAGGCTTTAATTTCCCCAAATTAGAAGCCTGTGCTGTGTGTGATCTGTCCATAAGGTGTATCTGCTTGAGCTGTAGAGAACAGGTATGACTTGCATGCAGCAGTCTCCCACGTGTACAGGCAGAGAAATGGCTTATCATGTCTTTTCTATTAATGAGGTGTAAGTGAGCTCAACACAGACTTTTTCTGAGTCTCATCTGAAACCTTTCACTTTTGGAGCTTTCTGGTCCCACTGAGCCTTAGTGGTGCCCTGCTGTATCTGCAGCAGAGAGCTCCCATCCTGTACTGCTTGGAGCAGGTATCCTAACGCTCTAGATGGGCTCTGTAGCATCCTGCACAACTGGGGGTTTTGGTACCTTATTAGTTTCTTTAAATAAAAAAACCCAACCCAACCAACCAACCACAATTTTTGTCAGCATTTCAATTATAGACACAAGATTTTTCAAGTGAGGTGCAGTTCAGTTAGGGGTTGACTGATGTTATTGCGTTATTACTGTTCATGGGGTTGGAGTTTTGCTGTTTGGATTCCTTATGCTGTGGTGTGGTGGCACAGACCTTGTCCTGGGGCATCTCCTCCTGGCACATCTCTGAGATGTGTCTGTCCACCAGCTCCGCTGCCCCGGGTAGCACTGCGGGCCCAGTGATGTCCTGGGAGCCTGCAGGCAAGTGTCTGGGGGCAGGACAAGTGATGAGGACCAGACAGTGCAGATTTTTCATTCAGACGGGCATCCTGGGGGAGGATGAGGTTTCCCCAGCATGGGCCCATTAACACTATTCCTTTGTACCAACACCCTGCTCCCTCCTGAAATCGCATGCGTCCAGCCCTGCAGTGTATTTCAGGAGATGCCAGGCTGTTTCTTCGTGGCTGTTTATGGCTTCAAATGTTTTTCCTTTTATTGCATACTTCAGATGCAATAAAAGAGAAATGAAGGGGCCATTAAAGGAAAATGCTCTTCCCTGGCATTTATCTAATCTGTGGGATGTTTCCAGAACTGCTCCTGAGTGAACTCTGCCTGTACCCCTGCACCATTTGCCCTGTTGACATGGTGCTCTCCTTGCTTGCCGGTACCCCGTTCCTGGGGCTGGTGTCCCACCCTCCAGCTGGTGAGGCAGCCAGCGGGTAGGACTCGGTTGCAAAAAGCAGAGCTGCAGGAGCCCGTGGCTGGGGGCCAGTACTTCTACACCTTCTCTGAGCCAGGCCAGCTGGTCTCAGCCCCTTTCTGAAAAGCTTGGCTAAGGGCTTTTCATTCCTCAGCTTTCCGTGGGGCTGATAAGAATTTGATAGTTTAGGAAGGTGCCTGGAGGATGCAGGTCTGACTTTATCCTTGTGCTTTACACACACAGCTCCTTCTAATGCATGGGTCATGAGCCACCCCTGCAGCATGTCCTACTGGTCCTGCACAAAATCTAAGGGGGAGAAATAGCATGAAAGTGTGTAATTAAAACTGACTAACCTGCAGGCACAATGAGCATTTCTTGGGGTGCAGGTTTTCTGCACACACTTGCCTTAATAAGGAGATTCTGGGCTGAGCCTGGTCACTTACCAGGGGGATGCAAAGTCCCAGCATTAAGTGCCCTTCCCCTGCCAATCCTACAAATCGGCTCCAGAGGCATTACAGAAAAGGGGACACTAGCAGGCAAAGTGTCATAACTTCTGCTGGCTTTGGTCCTGGAAACAGCTGGGTGGTTTCCAGTGGGATGTGGCCATCCTCCGCGGAGACCGTGGGCAAGGAGCATCAAACTGGAAATCGGGGACCCTCAATATCAGCAGGCAGACACCCCTCTTTTTCTTTTCAGCACTGATGTAGGAGGCAGTAAATGATGAGATTGCTATTGATTTTTCAATTACAGCTCTTGCCTTGCAACTTCTGCCATCTGCTAGGGGTGAAAGTACCTTGAAGGCATCCTTATTTTAAATCAAAATTCATAACCAGTAAAATATTAAAGGAGGGCAAGATAACCTTGTCAGACAAATTTGATACTATTTTTCTGATTGTTCTCTTTATAATAAGTTTACAAGCTTGGTTGATTAAGGTAAAAGGATTATAGGAGAGACTCTCCCACCTCTTTCCTGCTTTGAAAATAACAACATGAAGAATTTATAATCTTCAGCAGCGTAATTTATAGTCAGCACTGGCTGGTGTAGAATAAGCTGATTTTAATACAGCTAAATACAAGATGAGGTAAAAAGCAAATTAAATGCAGGCTAAGGGGGTAAGATAGTGAAATTTTAGCTTTAACAGAGTGTTTCAGAGGATAATTTGTGGTTTACAGTTGCCAGATGCTTTAGTGTTAGTGCTGGCCCTGGGTCTCTAGCTCAGGGAGCTGGTGGCTGGTGTCAGCTTGGTTACAGCCAAAAATCTGAGCTGATCTCTGCCGTCCATGCTGCAGAAGTCAGGGGTGACCACGCAGCCCCCAGCACCATTTCTGCTCCCCCAGCACCGTTCTACGCCTGCTTCAGCCCCTGCAGATCCAATGGCTTCATCCTTGGCTCTTCCTCTGCCCAAAGGTGGTTACCACCATGTGATGTTTTTCTTTTCAGTCCCACAAAGTCTTACAAAGCCTTACTGGGGAGGAAAATCTCTCCTTGTGCCAGTGCTCAGAGCTGTCAATAGAGACTTAATTTGTCCTTTACAATATACAACGCTTTGTTGTCTTGCGGCTCCAGCCGTGACCCCGTCCCAGCGGTGGTCAGTGCTTTTGGTGGGTGGAATTGTCAGTGATGTTGCGTAGGCAAGGAAAAACCTGTCTCTCAGCTCATCGTTAGGAGTTTGCTTTAATATTGCTACAGGTAAGCTCCAGGAGGGAAAGGGCTTGAAGATGTGAAACCCACGTGTGTGGGGGGGTACTGGGAGCACAGGGATGCTCTGGCTCCATGTGCTCGGACCCCTCCGAGCTGCATTTCACTGGGGAGGGACCTCCCTTCCGCAGTTTGCCTTTCTGTTTAACCGTGTTTTGAGACAGAATGTGGTGGTGACAGCAAAACCCGATATTTTCTGTGTGGCAATCACAAAGCAGCGGCCTGGGCTGCAGAGCCCTATATTCAGCTCTCCAGCATTTTCTGCACAGCCCTGCTTCATTTTTGTGAAAAAAGAAAAAAAAATTGTATTCATTTTTGGCATGAGTCTCTGTTATAGGAAAAGTAACAAAGGGAGAAGTTCTTTCTTTTCTTTTCTTTTTTCTTTTCTTTTTCTTTTGTAATTGCTCCATACAAGTCTCCTAGCTCGTGTGGTGATAGCAGTCATTTTTATGTGAGTAAAGGGGATTATTGATTGTTTCTTTTCAGTTAGGTCTATCCATAACGTGTGTGAACACAAGCGCCTTGCTGATCTCTCTACTGCCTTCAGTAAGTCTCCCAGAAGCAAGATACTTTTGTGTTTCATTTGAGGGTTTGTTTTTTTTTTTCTTAATTCTGAGGGCTGACAGGACCAGTATCTCCCAAGGAATTGTTAATGCATTGTTAGAAACCGCACTAACAATAACGTGATTTATCTCATGAGGTACTCCAGAGAATCAGACAAAGCACCAGAAGCCATCACCAGAGTTTCTTTCTCCTTGTGTCTCTTTGGGATGCATTGCAGATGCTGACGGAGAAATTTGGGGGAATTTGTGGATATTAAGAAGTTACTGAATAGCAGGGCTGGCAGGGAATGCAAAACATCATTTTGTCCCGTGTTTGCTCCACGGCAGGAACCACCTAGGTGAAGATCTCTGCCTGCCCTGACCTCGGGGAGCCCATCTCAGGAGCCCCGATGGACCCATTTCCAGAGATGACAACCATCCAGCCCTGCCATCATCTCCAACCCTCCTTTCCTCTGTGAGGAGCAGACATCAACAAGTGTTCATCCTTGTCAGCTTCTGCAAGGTCTGTCTTGTTGGCATGTACTTTACTCTTTCCTTGCTTTTGTTTTTTTGGTGAAGTTTGTTGGAAACCTCTTTTCATCCCAATGGTTCTCCCAGGGCAATTCCAAACTCATTTGAGACCTGAGAATTCACCAGCACAAAATCACCACTAATGTTACCTCCCTGCCTCACACTTCTGGTTCCTGGATTGAAGTGGTTAAGTTTCAGGCTGAGGCTTCTGTAGGATGACTGAAAAAAAAAAGAAAAAGCATTTTCCATAGCTTGTGTCTGCCGCAGGAGTTTCTGCTTTCATTCCTTCCCCTTCACCACCTTCAGCTCATCTTAAGAGCCACGATGGTGGTTGTGCTGCTGCTCAGAGCAGTGTTCGTGGCTTATGTCACTCGTGCACCTCACGAGGCTGATGTGCGGAAAGTCACGGAGTGAGCCCAAATTGTCCCGTTCTTGCACTGTCTGCAGCTTCAGAAAAGAGGGAACATGAGGTGCTAATCACTTTGTGCAAGGGGGGTTCAGGCATGCCTCAGCAGCTTCTTGCCCAGGCTGTTCTATCACAGGATAAAATTAGACTCTGGCCTTGAAACCTATCTGTGTCAGAGCAGGAGCTGTAGCCTTGAAGCCACCCACATCCCATGTAATTCTCTGGAAATTATATGCTTTGAAAATGCCTGTCTCATTCTGAAGAGCTTAAATCTTTTCTTGCAGCACAAAGTGCTCCTGCCTTCTTTTCCCGACTTGATCCCCCTCCTCCTCTCTGTGCCGTGCACCGTGCTTAGAACATTTTCTCCAAGAGCACCTTCACCAGAAAAGATCCTTTTTATCATGCATACAGCAGCGTGAAGGAGAGCACCGCGCCAATCCACAGCTCTTCTTAGGAGTTACCGCAGCCCATGTATTTATCTCCCAATCTCAACTCCCCCTGGCAGTCCATTCACAGGGAAAAAAAAAAAAAAAAGAGAAGAAAGCAAGACTGAAGCCTTGATTATAAACAGGTTTTGCAGAGAGGCAATATTATCTGCTTAAAAAGCAAGCAAGCAAACAAACAAAAATGCACAGAAAGAAAGCCTGTCTCTCCTTTTGTCCCCTGAATGCAGCCTTGCTACTCTGGATGTGAGAGCAGAAATGAGCAAAGCATAATATAATCAAAACGCTTAGAGATAATGACTATTTTGGTACCTGTATTTAGTGGCAATGTCGACTGCCCCTCCGTTAATAATAGGTATGTTTTCAGTTCAGTGGAAGTATAATAAATCTATAGCAAGTCTGGGTAGATACCACTGATTTCCACTTCAATGGAAGCGGATAGCAAAGTCAGGTCTTTTCTGACTCATAATCAATGATAAACTGCCCGATATCACATATACACGAAAAGTGCTAGAAACTCCAATAGCCCCAGTGAGCCTAACCCTATCTGGTTGGACTTCGTTCAGTCTAGCAGGAGTTACTCCCAGGTGTAATATAGTATCACTTCTATTTAATTTTATGCCAATTATGATGCGCACAAAGCAAGAGGGTCGTACACCATAAATCAGGACAGGCACTGTGCTTTCTAATTTGCTTTTGCAGTGTTCCTTGCTCAATCAGATTGTTCTTCAGCAATTATGATTTAAAAATGAAGTTTTTAAAATTAAACATTAAAAAATGGCTTCTTACAACAATTTTCAACATTTTTCTCTAAGATTTTTATTGAGATGAATATTGAAACTACTTAGACCTGTGGTTTGGTAGAGATACTAATCTACTTAAAACCACATTAAAAACAAGGCACATTTATTCTGAATCTTGAAAGCTAAAAGCTAATAGCTCTGTTCTTAAATATTTGCATTTTAAAGCTCCAGATAATAATAATGAATTCTGCATTATTGTGGAAGTCTGCCACAAAAAGGAAGAATTTACTGTCGTTGAAAACCTTTGATTGTTTCTCCTTGCGAATAGCATCCTTTTGGTAAGAGCTGGGTCTCTCCGCTGGATGTAACACCCACTGTAAAACAATGTGAATGAATCCAGTGCCAGAGTGTGAATCCATTTCTCCCTTCCTTCCTCAGTGAATAAGGTGTTGCTAACAATCACTCTTAGTAATACAGAGTATTTTTGCAGTTGCTGGCGCTGGGGACTCTGTCTCAGTCATAGATCCCAGGGTAAGAGCGAAAGAGAGACTTGAGCGAGGCTGGGAAATGTTTGCTCTCGCAGTGAAATGATTAAAGTAATCTCACCATACATAATACATAATAAGAGTGCAGGGACCCTCCTGAGACAGCCGAGGAACCCTTTAATAATGAAACACTTCACCTCTGACAACGATGGGTCTTTTGAATTGCTAGGTCTTGGAAGAAATAATTTCTGGTTTGATTGGAAAGTTTTGATTTATACTCAGATAAACCCTGGGTCGGACTGAAAATGTATCTTTGCTCGCTGGGAATATTTGTGCTGTCCTGGACAAAAATGTGGGAGAAGGGATGGTTTCTGGGTCTGTGCTTAAAGGGCTTCTTGGGTGCCTCTTGTCATGCGTAAGAGCCTGGAGAGACTTTTGAAAGTTCATCGGAGGATATATTTCCGCTCACACTTTCTTTCTCTCTCCTGGTCTCATGATCTCTTCTTGTCTATTCTCCTTTCTTTCATTAGCACTTTATATCATTTGACACTTCATCAGGATGATGGCCTGTTTACTGTATGCAAATAATTCCTGAATTATGCATGAATAATTATGGATTTGCGTATTGGTTTCCTGAACTGGCATATTGCCATGTAAAATTAGCTTCACTTGAATGTTAGCACAAAAACATGCCGACACGGTCAAATTAAAATTGAAGGAAGAGCTCACCTTGAAGGGAACACAAACTATTGAGCAGCTGCTAGAAAAGAGCAAAGTACAGCTGGAGCCTGATAGACGCCGCCATGATCCGAGGACTTGGTGAGCACTGGGGCAACGATGTTCAATGGGACGAGGTCTTTTTGGATCGTAACATCTCTTCTGGATCGAGGGTATCTTCCAGACACCACATTCAGATGTGGCGGCCCCTGGCTTGGCTCATTCATGCGTGCCAGTGACCTGGTCAGAGATGGGCTGTGGGACCTGACCTGACCTGACCGTGCCCGCCCCTCATGAACGCACTGCGGCGTTCAAACCGTGTGCTGGGAAGGAGCCACCACAGTGAGGACGGGAGCCCTTTCACCTTTCCCCAGGGCTTGTGTTCTGGCAGGAGCAGGTCCTGGTACAGTTGCTGGGAATCACTGGGATCAGTGTGGGCTCTCAAGGGCACACATGTCTGTCCCTGCTGTGCCAATGTACGCTCTGTCCCATCCTGGCAGAATTGTGGGTGAATTATACTAGATAATTGTAAGTCAATTAATCAAACTGAAATGGGGTATTTAATTTTTTGTCTCCGCTATTATAATCTCCTACAAAATGTGCTTCCGACCACCAGCCCGCCTCTGACCAGATAAGCTGACCTGCTTAAAAGAAGCCTTCAAAAGCTGAAGGCACCTTGTTTTCTCTTGCTACCAAGTGAGGGTCGGGGTGCGCCTGTTGCACCCCGTGCTCCTGCTCCATCATCTTAGAGGCTTTTCTGTGCAACCCCCCTCAGCAGACCCACCTTGCGGAGCAATCTAAGGGGAAGGGGGGTTGGGGTGGTAACAGCCCTTTCACTAGCAGAGGGTACAAGTAATGAAGGACTTTTTTCCTTTCTAATCTCCTGAGATAACGAGAGATATATTTGGAGAAGGCTGAAGAGTTCAGTTCAGTAGGCACAGAGAAACCATCGAAGATCTGTTCTCAGTTGGCAACAAAGGCTAATTCTGCTCTGAACCTCTGTTGCCCCTTCCGGTGAGCTCTTTGCTAGGTTTACATTTAATAGTCGCAAGCTCATGTGCCTCTGCATATTCCAGTTCCATTTACCGTGTTCTCCTTTAATTCCCTGCCAGGACAGAGCTGTTGGTGACAACCGGCTTGAGCAAACCTTAAAAATTCTGCACCAGCCTTGGGGTGTTGGTATGACAGTGCTTTGGTCTGTGTTGTGTGACAATTAAAACAATTGTTATTAATTATACTGTCTGAAATATTACCTGAATCATGCTGTCTGAATGTTTTGTATGTATTGCAGGGCAGGAAGCCCAGGATAGAGGCACATTGCTGTTGTGTAATGCCCTTGGATCTGGTTTGGTGAGTGTTCTGCTGGATCAAAGTTTGCTTTGGTGGGGGATCTGTCTAAACTCATGACTGCTGTTAGCAAAAGGTTGACATTTTCAAAAGCATTTCTTAAAATCTTACCAATGTACATGTCATTCTCCAGCTAAGTCTGTCATTCATCAGAAACAGTGTTAACTGTTTGCAAGTTTGCTGATGACACAAAGCTGGGGGGTGGCTGACACCCCAGAAGGCTGTGCCGCCATCCAGAGAGACCTGGACAGGCTGGAGAGCTGGGCGGAGAGGAACCTTATGAAACTCAACCAGGGCAAGTGTCGGGTGCTGCCCCTGGGGAGGAATAACCCCCTGCACCAGGACAGGGTGGGGGTGACCTGCTGGAGAGCAGCTCTGGGGAAAGGGACCTGGGAGTCCTGGGGGACAACAGGATGGGCATGAGCCAGCGATGGGCCCTGGTGGCCAAGAAGGCCAGTGGCATCCTGGGGGGCATCAAGCAGAGCGTGGCCAGCGGGTGGAGGGAGGTCATCCTCCCCCTCTGCTCTGCCCTGGGGAGGGCACATCTGGAGTGCTGGGGCCAGTGCTGGGCTCCCCGGGTCCAGAAGGACAGGGAACTGCTGGAGAGGGGACAGCAAAGGGACACCGAGATGCTGAGGGGACTGGAACAGCTCTGTGATGGAGAAAGGCTGAGGGATTTGGGTCTCTTCAGGCTGGAAAAGAGACGGCTGAGGGGGGACCTGATCAATGCTTATAAATACTGACAGGGGGTTGTCAGGAGGAGGGGGCCAGGCTCTTCTCAGTGGTGCTCAGGGACAGGACAAGAGGGATCGGGCACAAACTTGACCATGGGAAGTTCCCCCTAAACATGAGGAGGAACTTCTTTCCCGTGAGGGTGGCAGAGCCCTGGCCCAGGCTGCCCAGGGAGGTGGTGGAGTCTCCGTCTCTGGAGCCATCCCAAACCCGCCTGGAGGCGTTCCTGTGCCCCCTGCTCTGGGTGACCCTGCTCTGGCCGGGGGTGGGACTGGGGGATCCCCAGAGGGACCTACCAACCCTGTGATTCTGTGATTCTGTGTTTCTGTGATTCTGTAACTGTAGTAACTTTTCCTGTTAAAAAAGAGAACCAGTAAAAAATCATAAATGTTTTATTGCTTTTTAGTGTGAATCTGGTTTCTTAGCAAATGGAGACATCACATTTGCTTCCCTTGCCTTTCCTGCTTAGCATGGTTTCACGGGGCCATAAACCTGGTGACATCTGTAAAAAGGTGAGCTGGGCTCCTTGCTCCATCCAGCAAGTGACCAAGAGGACTAAATGAATCCGAGCAAATCACAGAATCACAGAATCATAGGGTTGGAAGGGACCTTAGTAGATCATCTAGTCCCACCCCCNGGCCCACAGCTTCTCTGGTCTTCCTTTTTCCTCCAATGTACTTGAAGAAGCCCTTCCTGTTGAGCTTGACATCCCTTGCCAGGTTTATTTCTAAGGCAGCCTTGGCTTTCCTCGTTTCATCCCTGCACGCTCTGGTGGTATTCTTATAATCTTCCCAAGGGATTAGGCCATTCTATACCTATGGACAAAGTTGAAGGAGAATTTAATTGCTATTTTGCAGAATCAGCAGAGATAATGCCCTTATATGGTATTTTGCTTGTCCAGTGTCACATTTCCTTCAAATTCAAAGAGATGAGTAACTCCAGAGTGCTTCCTCTTATCTCCCTCCTTTTTTTAACCGAACTCATGTTCTGGGATTCACGACAGGGATCATCTTTTGGTTGCATGCACGTGGATCACCCGGCATAACTGACCTGGGAATGCTAGTGGGGTGCTCTGGTTAAAATATTAACATATTAAATAATAAGTACGTTTAATATATAATGTAAATAAAAATACATTTTTTCTATTTTAAACTAATTTTCTATTCTAAAATAAATTTAGAAAATATTTATTTTCTAAAAAGTATTTATTAATTTATTATTTAATACTGTGTATTACAATATAAATATATTTATATTGAAAATGAATCTATATTGAATAAATATATTAAAAATATTGTGTTTCACCCATGCCTCATGCTGCGGTGAGTGCTGGAGTCTCCACAGCTTCCCTCTTTAAGTCCCTTCCTTGCACGCTGTCTAGGGAGGGCTCGGGGGATGCCGAACGATGATGGCACTTTCCATAGCGCTGAATTGTGCTGATTCCTAGGCAAGTGGCCTGGTGCATATTGCTCACCCGGCAGCCCCAGGGGCATTGCACAGGGGTGGTGCTACGCTGCCAGAAGCAGGCAGAGGTGCATCTGCACCGGGCAGGGAGGAAGGACACGACAGGGAGCTGGCAGAGCTGCCCTAAAAATATCCGGGGAATGGTACTGAGCTGGTTGCAAAGGATGCTGACACTGCAGCTCAGTTTGCATCGTCACTGCCACCCTGAATGATCATTCACCCCTTCAGTGGGTGAACTAGACTAGACCTGGTCCAGTGGGAGATGATCCAGGGCAGAGGGGTGGAATTAGATGAGCTTTAAGGTCCCTTCCAACCCTGACAATTCTATGATTCTGTGATTCTGTGAATCTTGGAACTCTTCTGGTTCCAGCTCAGAAAGTGATTACTGGGGTCTGTGATCACACTGCCTTTTCTACTCTCCTTTCCCACTCTGCAGTGTATCCTCTGGCTCCTGACAGCCCCCGTGGTTGACCCGCTGGGCTGGAGCCAGGCAGTGGGTGCTGCTGGGCAGGGGGCTCCGGACACACACCTGGCCCTGGCGCGGCTACCTCCCATCTCACCCATTCCTGACTCACCCCCGCCAAGCACTCGGGGTGCGCTGGCCTCGGCGTTACCACCTTCTCTCTTGATGTTTGTGATGATTTCATTAACAGGAATTCAAGATGATCCACTTGGTGCAGATGTGCGTAATCTCCTGGCTGGGGGTTTGGACTGGAGAAGCAGAGACATCTGGCACCAGGTCCAATCCACAATGCTGAGCGGGTCTGGAGAGGGAGAGAGCAGAGGAAGAAAAGGGAATTTCCAGTCCCAGCACCTGAGGATGGAGGAAACGGGCAGGCTGTGGGCAGCCTCCTCCATCAGTGCCATGGGCTCAGCTCATAGAGGGATGAGTTTTCACCTGCTGACTGTCTGCCCCTCTCTGCCGAAGCAAAAGGATGTTTAATTGGTATGGAAATGAGCCTGCACCATCCTACATCTTCTGTTCTCTTCCTGGAAGCTCACAGGGAAGGGTGAATGGGGATTTGAGCTTTGCAGAGATCTGAGATATTTTTTCCCCAAACACAAATATTCAGCCTACTCTGCTTGTGCTCTGTCTTTTTATATTCCCTTGTTTTTCATCTGCTTGCCGTGTTTTTCTTATCATGACAACGGTGGTAAAAGATAAACACTGCAGCCAACAATGCTGCTCTAATAAAGCTGCAGTTAAAACAGCAAAAAGAATGCAAATTAAATACCATAATCATTTGGAAGCTGTAGTTTCTATTAAATATAAGTACTTTCCATCTCAGCTTTACAATGTGGGTGGATTCTATTAAATTTAATTGTTTTCCTAGCGGATTGCAGGGTAAAGGTGTTTCACAAATGCACAGACAGCAAATGAAGGTGATTTCTTTTAAAAAAGGTACAGAAAGGTGCAGTTGTTAGATATATGGATGATAAAGACACTCTGTTATTGACTCAGCCTTTCCTTTCTCTTTTCAAGTCTGCTTTCTTCTGATATTGCTGTTCTCCAGAGCTCCCAGAATGAATCTTTCTGAAATATTAATTATATATTTATAAATATAAACAGCAGTAAAGTTTGCTTCTTAGTGCATTGGAATGAATTTTGGCTTCAGTCAGAGCTGGATTGAGCACCCAAGAGCTGAGCCTTAGGGCTGGGACTTCGGTGCTGAAATCCAGCTCTGCTCAGCTTCTGCCTGTCTCCAGAGGCACTGCCAGTCTCTAAATGCCACATTTTTTCAATATTTACAGTTTGCACCTGGACATGTGAATGCTGCAGCCAAGTCTTGGCTAACAGGAGACATCTGCTTTTCTTCCACACCTTTGCAGGCAGCTCCTGTATGTGACCATGCAGTGGTTGCAGAAACCATCCTGTGGCAACCTGCTCTCACCAGGTACCATGCTCAAAACAGACTCCAGCACTCAAACCCTTCTACAGACCTGGACTTTGGTGACCATTTCCCAGGTAATTCCACCTATCCAGGAAGCCTTTCCATCCTGGTGCCTCTTCATAGCGAGTAGCTAAATTGGCTTCGGGGAGACCTTCGAGCCCCTTCCAGTCCCTAAAGGGGCTCCAGGAAAGCTAGGGAGGGACTCTGGATCAGGGAGGGGAGCCATGGGATGAGGGGGAATAGTTTTAAACTGGAAGAGGGGAGATTTAGATGAGAAATCAGGAAGAAACTTTTCGCTCTGAGGGTGGTGAGCCCCTGTCCCAGGTTGCCCAGAGAAGCTGTGGCTGCCCCATCCCTGGAGGGGTTCAAGGCCAGGCTGGACGGGGCTTGGAGCAGCCTGGGCTGGTGGGAGGTGTCCCTGCCCAGGGCAGGGGGGGGCACTGGGGGGGCTTTGAGGTCCCTTCCAACTTGAACCACTCTATGCCATTGCTTTACAGGAATACTGAGCAAAGCTGACTTCTTGCAATTTTGTGAGTGTAGCTGAAGGTTGGCTGCAGTACACCACAGCTTTGTGCTGCCTTCCAACTGGCCGTTGGCTCTTCTTGAACCATCCTTTCTTGGCAATTTCTGTTGTCCATGTATTACTCTGGAGCACTTATGGAGCTCTGGCGTGGTACGGACCTGGCTTTGCAAAAAGCTCTGATGTTCCTGTCATTTTTACCTGCCAGGGGATCTGAATCTGCTTTTCTGTTTCATTTGTTCTGAATTTTCCTTCTGAGAAAAAATCAAGGACTCAGAAATATGAGATGGGCAAGAGAATGCCCTTGCTCTTCCCACTGGCCAGCTCGTTGAGCTGTGTGCGCTGCTCACATGAAGGTGGGTTATTCCAAGGTCTCAGAGCTCATCCATTTGGTGCTCATGGAGTGCTCCAGTGCCAGGAATGGCCGTGCTCCAAAAATGGCCATGTTGAGCTTAGGATTGGTGCAAAGCCTCTCATTTTGCAGGCGTTTGGTGGAGTGTGGGAAGGCCCAGCATCGCCTGCATGGGAGCAGCAGCACAACATGGATCAAAGACCACCACAGCCTGACACTTTCCACAGGAAGCTATCTCCGGTCAGAATTATTCCTCAGACAAAAATACACTGCACTGGATGGTGCAATTAAATTATGGATGATAGGGAGAATAAAAGAAACTAAAAGCAGAAGTCCCCCTCCCAGCCTTCTGTCCATCTGCAGCTCAGTAGCACATGCTGAAGACACTGTGGGTCCCTTATCCATGGTGGTTTTGGGGCATAAGGAGTTCAAAACCTGTGCCAGTTTTATGACCAGGGATACCTGGTGGTGCCCCAGTGTGGGAAGGTCTCCTGAATACCTGAAAAAATTGTACACATGTCTCAAACCAGGACCCAACCCTAGTATGCACCTTGAATTAGGTTTTCTAAAAATCCACAGTGCTGTACGGAGAAATTGCATCCGTCTGTGCTTTCCCACTTCTGTTTACAGCAGCAACTTTGCTGAAGTCGAGCCTGAGATAAAGATGGGCATGTGAAAAGAAAATTAGCTTCCATATTAAGTCATTTCATGTAAGCAAAACAGTAAAAATGCCTGAGGATATTTTTCACTCTTTTATGGTGAAAATAGAGTGAGAAAACAAATTCTGGGAACTATCAGTGCTAAATCTCATCATCTGTGTATGTGAAGCTTGGAGAATAGATGTTAGTAGAACTTTCAAGGTTAGTGTAACTGATCTTATTTTGTTGAGTGAATAAATGATTATTTCCAGAGGGATTAGTTATAATCCAGAAGTTGACACGTCATTTCATCTTTGATGGTGTTCGTACAAATCTTTGATATAACCTTTCACGCAAGCAGCCCTCCTAGCTCAGCACTTTTTGTTGAGGGCTATGTTACCAATCAAGCCACTGTGGTGTATCTTCCCAGTGCAGCTAAAGGGGAATATTCTGATCAAGCACTTTCTCCTTTGAAAATGCCAATTCAATGAAAATGAAATGTTTCACACAACTTTTGCCAAGATGTATGACCGTTCCTTGTTCCTTTGCTAGTTGGCATGCTGAGAGTCCTGGGTTTCTACACCCACTTTCCTTGGAATCTTGGCTCGCACGTATCCTTTTAAACATCTGTAGCAGGTGGTACAGGGCAAATTCTGCAAGCCTTGTGCTGAAAACTCCCTCTGAGGGACTTCATGCATGTACAAACTTGACTTGACCTGTGTAACAAATGTGAAACGGTCTGGGATAAAAGGAAGCCACATGGTATCCGAGTGCGCATCTTCTCCCGGAGCTCCAGTGGTACCAGCAGCTCACTTACTTACCTGGAGCTCAGCTGGAGCATGCTGCGAAGTGGAGTCACCTTTCGCTCTGTGCACAGGGATAAGGACAATATTTTCAGAGCAAGGCATCTTTCCAAATCTAATCAGCCAGAACATTTTTAAGCCGTACTGATCCAGCTTGCATAGCTTTTTAAACTTAATTGGCACTATTAAGTTTGTAAGGAGGAGGATACAATATAATGCAAGTGTGCATATAGAAATTTCTTCAAAATGTTTAGAAGTACATCAATTTGCCTTTGAATGAGGTGTATTAGTGAAAGAATATGGGCTGCCTAATGCAAAATCTTTGCTTTCTCACCAGGTTCTGCCAGAGGAATTGCAAACATTAGAGAAGCTCAGGAAGTTTCAGCATTGCTTTCTATTAGGCTGGTGCTTTTTCATCTTTGCAGAGGGCAATGCTTTCTGATGTTGCAATAAAATACTGTTTGCTTTCCACAAAAGCAAATACTGCTTTATTTTGTTATTGCAATAACACCTTGGAGAGATAGTGAGTAGGTCTAGTTTTGTGAGCGTTGTGGCCAGGGAAAGGTACCTGGGGTGGTTTTGGGGGTGGATTTGCCTTGCCGTACCTCTGAGCGCAGGAGCAGCAGTGCAGAGCTGATGTGGTGCCCAAGGGCTTGGGGTGTGCTCAGCGCCCAGGGCTGGGGCTCTTGGCAAATAATTTGTGATGGGAGGCATGTCCTGAGAGGCTGCGAAAGGGTGTTCTAGACATGTAGAACCTCCAGACCCTCCTTTTCATGCAGCGATAGTCATTGTACCTTCAGTAGCAGATTGTGCCTCTGCCTGCTGTTAAATTAACATTCCTCTGAGTACTTCTATCTCTGCATCTGCCTTGTGCAGCCGTTCTCTGAGCCAACCGCAGCATCCTCTGCCTGGCTCTGAAGAATGTTCAGCTGGCAAATGTCTTCCTTCCCTCATCTCCGGTGGGGGATCTGCCACCCCCTTTCACACCTCAGACACCTCTCCACAGAGGATGTGCTGGGAAAACTGGCTGGGCATGCCTGGGCCTTCTCCTTTGTAATACAGATCAAGCTAGAATCTGTAAAAAGTGCAACACATGGGGGCCGTACAGGGGAGGTGAGGCTGTGGTGCAAAGAGCTGCTAGTTTGGTGCCTGTGGAGAAGCAAGATCCTTGGGTGAGTTTGTTACAGGAGCATATCGGTCTCCCCACCGGGGTCGGATGTGCTGCTGGGCTCGTTTCCCACATCGTAGGGCTAGGAAGACGATGAGGGGAGTGGAACACCTCTCTGCGGAGGAAAGGCTGAGAGCCCTGAGGCTGTTCCGCCTGGAGAAGAGCAGACTGAGAGGGGATCTCATCAACACTCATCAGTATCTACAGGGGGGTGTCAGGAGGATGGGGCCAGGCTCTTTTCAGTGGTGCCCAGGGACAGGACAAGAGGGAACGGGCACAAACTTGACCATGGGAAGTCCCCCCTAAACCTGAGGAGGAACTTCTTTCCTGTGAGGGTGGCAGAGCCCTGGCCCAGGCTGCCCAGGGAGGTGGTGGAGTCTCCGTCTCTGGAGCCATCCCAAACCCGCCTGGAGGCGTTCCTGTGCCCCCTGCTCTGGGTGACCCTGCTCTGGCCGGGGGTGGGACTGGGGGATCTCCAGAAGGCCCTTCCCACCCCTGCCATGCTGTGGTTGTGTGATTCTGTGATCCTGTGCTCTTTCCCGTCCCTCCCCGTGAAACCCTCGGAGCAAGCAGGACTCATCTGCCTCCACTGGGGCTCTCTGGGGCTGCTGAGGGCTGTCTTTAGATTGCAGTCTTGGGTTTAATCACTGCTTTGACAGGCTGCAAAAAAATATTGCTGTTGGCACTAGGACCAGATGGAACATGAGCAGCCCCAAACAGAACAAACCCAAGGAAAAGCACTTGTCTAGCTGGGGGCTTTTTCTCTCTGCTGAATTTCAGTGTCTGGCAGCAAATGGCAGAGGTGTAAGAAAGACCTTCTCAGAAATAGGTGGCAGGCATCATTTCTAAGAGAAAGTACTAGACAAACTCAAGAAATGTGTTCCAGGGAAAGGTGAGTGCTCTCAGCTGGTTTGCTTTCAAATACAGTTCCCATAAATAACAGCTTCCAGGCATTAGATGCAGTAATGATTTCAGTGTTCCTGTCAAAGACTAAATGAGCTGAGACTCTGTAAGCTTCACTCCCTAGACTTGCATATCTAATATGTCGTAAGATGTAAAGTTTTCCCCGGCTCTTTTTTATTTACTTGTGCACATAAATAAGAAATTATATTGAACCTGTTGTACTTGTCAAGATGTGGTTCTTGTGGGGAAGATCCCTGTGTACGTGTGAGGATGTGCTGAAGGAGAGGGAGGCATTCCCAGCTGGAGCTAGCTTGACGTTTCTTATTTTCTTTACAGAAATGGGTTTGGGTTTGGGTTCTTTGATCATGGCCTGATTTACAAAATGCCAGGTGTGCTGGTAACAGGCGGACATACCTTGTCTTGCAGACGGAAGAGAGTTACAGGACAAGCGTTATCAGGGCTCATTGATAGGGCTTTAAACTAGATTGGAAGGGGGGTGGGGATGGTACTGGGCTAGCTGGTGAGGTGCCAGGGCATAGTTGCTCAGCACTTGTAGGGGAGTGTGCCAGTATTTCTGAGAGCCAAGAAGGCCCAACACATCTCAGGGGTCCAAACCGCTCACATGACTCCCACTCTGAAATACTTATACACCAACGCACGCAGCATGGGGAATGAGCAGGAGGAACTGGAGATCTGTGCACGATCGCAGGGCCACGACCTCATTGCAATTACTGAGACGAGGTGGGACAGCTCACATGACTGGAATGCCGTCATGGAAGGCTATGTCCTTTTCAGGAGAGACAGGCCAGCGAGACGTGGTGGGGGAGTTGCACTCTATGTGCGAGAGCAGCTGGAATGCATCCAGCTCTCACTAGGGGCGGATGAAGAGAGGGTTGAAAGCTTATGGGTAAGGATTAAGGGGCAGGCAAATATGAGGGACACTGTTGTGGGCATTTACTACAGGCCACCTCATCAGGATGAGGAAGCTGATGAGGCTTTCTATGGACAGCTGAAGTAGCCTCGCAATTGCAGGCCCTGGTTCTTATGGGGGACTTCAATCACCCAGATATCTGATGGGTGGACCACACGGCCAGGCACGCACAGTCCAGGAGGCTCCTCCAGTGTATTGATGATAACTTTTTGACACAGGTGGTGCAGGAACCAACAAGGAGAGGAGCACTCCTGGACCTAGTATTGACAAACACAGAGGGACTAGTGGAGGACATTGGGGGCACCCTGGGCTGTAGTGATCATGAAAAGATAGAGTTCAGGATCATGGGTACCATGCATAAAACAACAAGAAGTTAAATTACAACCTTAGACTTCAGG
>VXBO01005301.1:0-11358 GCA_013400135.1 Rhinoptilus africanus
CCCCGTGGGGCGGTGCGGGGCCGCCTCCTGTCAGCTCAGCCGCGGCCTGAGGGCCGCACCGCCTCCCGTGGGCTAGGCCGCCGGCGCTGGCCCATCCCGCGTGGAAAGGCCTTTGAGGGTGCCAATGGAGCAGGCGCTGCGGTCCGGTGTGTGGAGGGCCGTGGGGCTGTGGCCCGCCAGCCGCTGGTGGGGGGCGGTGAGACGCGGCTCCACGCGGGAGCAGGGACCCCCGCACTTGGCGCCGCCAGCCGTGCGTGGGGATGAGGCAGGGCCGCCCCGAGCGGGGGATGGCAGCAGTCAGCTTCACCCACCGGCCCTCCCGGAGGGTGCTGGCGTCGTGATCCCCCCCCGTGCCTCCCGTGGGGGGCTGGCTCCACAGAACCGGCCACGACCGTGGCACAAGTCGTACGAGAGCAGGGCCAGGCAGGCTGCGCCGGGCAGCAGGGAGTCGTGGAGCTGGCGAGAGGGTGACTTCCCAAAGGCAAGGAAGAGCCTGGAACGGAAGCCTCTGTCCATCGAGAGGACTAAAGGCTCAGAGATCTTATTTGGGATTGCACCCTGTTCCCTGGCCCTCTCCCAGTCGAGAAGGGACCTGTTCAGGTTGTTCCTCAAGGAGAGCAGTGGTTCTCGGCGGCTTGTTATGAGTGAGTTTGTCCTTCAGGCCACAGCCCGGGGAGTCCCTGTGCACCACGTCAAAAGGAGAGAGCTGGACGCTCTTTGCAGAGGTCAGGTCCACCAGGGAGTTTGTTTGGAGGCCACTCCTCTCCGTTTCAAGAGTTTGGAGGAAGCTGAGAAACCTGATTTGGGGGATGAAGAGAGTCCGAACCGACAACTGATTTGGCTGGTGTTGGAGCAGATTCAGGATCCCATGAACCTGGGGGCACTGCTGCGCTCTGCCTACTTCTTGGGGGTGGACAGAGTGGTGACAAGCCAGAGGAACAGGTACAGGGTCGGTTATCTGGTTATCTGCTCCTTCAGCTTTTCTCTTTCTTTTCCTGCTGGCTCCCAAAGAGGTTCCGAAGCCTGCATTGCTAAACAGCTGCTGCTTTACAGGGTTTTCTAGGACTGAGTTTGAGAGCTGAATTTGGCTCGCTGCTGCTTTGCATTGTGCTCTGCAGGGAGGCTGTGAGACGGGGTATTCCAGGCTGGCAAGGAACCTCCTTGGGTACTTTTTGCTTTAACCTATTTTGTGTTTCAGTTGTCCATCTGCGCACAAAACTACTACAGCCTATTTCCTAGGTTAATTTCTGAGTCCTTCTAATCTCGATAGGAAAATATATCCTTACAGTGAGCTAGATCTTTAGTACACTAGTTGGAATTGGGTGGCAGAGGCAAGAGAAGGAAATACAGAACGAAAAACTCTTCTGGATTTCCTTTTTTGCTCTCACATGACACTTTTCTATTCTTTTTTTCCTTGCAGCTGCCGCTTGACTCCGACAGTGAGCAAAGCTAGCTCTGGAGCTATGGAAGTCTTTGATGTCTACAGCACAGACGATCTCCGAAGCTTTTTGAGGGTAGAATGATCCACAGTTTTTTTTCCTTTTCCTTTCAAGAAACCTGACATATTGCATGTATTGAACAGAGAGGAGGTATAGGAAAAAGACTCAGGTATTTGCAGCGTCTGCTGGTCCTGCTCTGCATTCCAGTTTGCTGCCAGTGGTCTGTGCTGTCGGACCACCTCTTACGGGCATGCACCCCCAGTCTCATTCCATCGGGTGGGGTGGGAGCCTTTTCTGGAAGATGACAATGGCAGGATAACACCGTCTATCTCCTGTACTCATGCTGCAAGCTTGGGAAGACGAGCTCTGTCTCCTGTTCTCTCTGTGGGGACCGGAGCTAGAGCTGCTGCCTGCAGGTTGGCTTCCCAACACACGGCGGAGACAGCATCCCAGGGCCCAGGCACACGATGGCAGCATTGGGCAGCCTTTGGAGCAGGGGAGAAGAGAAACCAGGGCTGGTGTGAGCTGCTGGGAATGTTTTTACGCTCCACCTATGCGGTGAAGTGAGACAGGGGGCCTTTGCAAAACGTGCTGGAAAAGGAAAGGGAATGCCTGTGGAAAAACATGATTTAAACTGAAACAAACCCAGGGATGTTGCTTTGAATTGGCAGAGTGCATCCATCCCTTGTGATAGCACTGTATGACTGCCCTGACTCCTCGGGGAGGTCCCCTGTGCCCTGGCAGGGCTGAAAACCGGCTGAGTATTGTGTGTGTGCAGAGTAGGGAGCTGCAGGCTCTCATCTGCCCTCCCCTGTTCGTGTGGGGTCCCCCAGAGCTGGGGGAGCAGTGGGGTTGGAGGCTGCAGACCCTCAGAGGAATGGAGGCACACAGCCTGTGCTCCCAGGGTCACTGCGTGCCTGTGTCCCTTTGAGGAAGAGCTTGTCACAGTCTGGGGTGACCCCGAGAAGGGCAAGTGGAGGTAAGCCTGGACTATTCCCACTTGGTGTGCTAGAAAACCCTTGTCCAGCTGTGTAGTAGGTCTGTGGCAGCTGAAGCTCTGGATGATGGTGAAATGAAAGACACATAAAATATATTGATATTTAATTGAAACAGCTGGAAAAATCACTTTGTTACTGTAAAGCCTGAATTATTAACATTTTGAGCCGTTGCAGCAGTTCATTTAATTGGACCCAGATTCTCTGGCCTAACCCTTGGCATTGCCTGGCTGGTGTAAATTTGATATAACATAATGTAAAAAATGCCAGTCTCACAGGAAATGAAGCTGGAAAGGAGCAGCCGTTCTTTTATTGTTAAAATGGATTTCCAAGACAAATAATTAAGGCTCTTTACTAGGGTGCGGGAGGGAGGGCTGGTTCTCTGGTTCTGTGAGGCACTGAGTGTTGAGTGCCCTGCCTTTTGTATGAGCTGATTTTTGGCATCGGCATTTGAAAGCGTTACTGTGGGCTTCTGGTGGCTGAGCCTGCACTTGAGAACTTCCACTGTGTTACTCTGTGGATTAGCCTTATGCTAATTTGTTTAACACTACTCTTTTTGTATGCTTTCCTGGCAAAAACCTTCCTAGAACTGTGGTATGGGCAAAAAAAAAAAGCTTTTCAGTTGCTGTTTGTTTGCTTGCTGAACTGGAATAAACACTAGAAAGAAAATTACTTTTTTTTCTTCTTCTTAAATGAAAGTTTGTGTGCTGGTGCTGGGAGGACTTTGGTAAAAATTCAAGGGATGCAAAAAAACCCCAGAAAAGCCAGACAGCTTAACTGAAAATGTTAAAAAAAAAAAAAAAAAAAAAGGTGTTTACAGACATGACTTTTTTTCTTTTTAAGCTTGAAAAGTAGTCAATTTTTAAACACTTGTTTCCTTTCCCTTCCTAGGCTAAAACTGCAGAAGGCTGGGAAGTCGTGGGAACGGTCAGCCAGCCTGAGGATGTGGAAAATGTTCCTGTCATCAGTTGCTTGGAATTCCAGTGGAATAAACCTGTCATTATAGTAATAGGTATTTAAATTTCCAGAGCTTTGGGCTTGGTGGAAGTGCATGTGTGAGGAAACGGTCGGGGTGATGTTTCACTCCAAAGCTAGTGCAGGTCTGTTACATTACATCACGCTTTGGCCTGGAAAAGAAAAGCTGAGCAAGAAGTACTAGAATGATCTGGCTGAAATGCAATAGGGACCCAGAAAAAGAAGGGAAGCCAAGAAGCCTCCCAGTAGGACTTGCAAGAACAAACCAGTTTAGTAGCTGCAGAGGGTCTAGATGGCAGTTTCCAGTGGCAGGACAGGTCTGGGTTAGTGCAGCCACAACGTCTTGTTTTGCGTTGTGCTCTGCCAGATCACAATGCGCTTTGATCCTGTCCTAGAGCTCTGAACTTAGATTTTCTGTGTTGCTGAACCACAAACCCGAGTGAGAGACCCAGGAGGTACGTGTTCACTCTTGCTGCACTGAGGCTGCCGTAGCGAGCTGTGCCATGTCTTTGCTCTATCATGTTTCCTTTTAAAAACTCAGCAAAATATCTCTGTGCTGAGGTCTGGAAAGAAGCATGAGGAGCTGTTGCTGGGGGTGGTGTGAACACAAAGCTGAGCTTTGTGGTACAGAGACCACCACAGAGACCAGTCAGTGGCTGCTTTTGTATGCTTAGGAGAAGGCAGGAGCTGTTGGCTGCTGGGGTATCAGCAGAGGAGCCGGTGTAACCTCCTCCCTGCCAGACCTGTGCGCTGTTTGAGTAACGGGTGACGCTGTCCTGAGCATCTAAACTGGGCGATTCCTCCAGGGCCTTCTGCTTCTCCCCCTTCTTTGTGTGGAGGACACTTGCAAAGGATGCTGTCTTTTGTAGGCAGAGTTTGGGGTTGTGCAACTTCCCAGAAGGTGAAGAGAAGGGGAGTAATGGCCTCGTGGCACCTAGAGAAAGAAATTCACCCAGGAGCACTGCTCTAGGCACCCTTCTGCAGCCAGGCTGTAGCCCCCCACGTTGTGTCACCTGTCACAAGAGCTGGTTTGAGCTTTTACACTTGGAAGTAGTGTCATGCTGGCGATGAGCCATCAAGGGGCTGTAATCCTGCCCTGTGCTGCGGTTTTCTTGGCTCGGAAGACATTCCTTTAATTAAAATGTTTATTGAACTCCTAGAAATACTGACAAGACAACGCCGCAAATCTGGCATCTCTACAAGATGTGTGGAGCTATATTATAAAGGGAGTAGGGAGGCTGGCAGCCCTGCTGACGGACCACAAAGAAATGCATCCCAGAAACGACGACAACACCAGGAGAAAGGAAGGGGGTGGAAGTGGCAGTGGTGTCGTTACCTTGAATTATGAGAGATTTCTCCAGGAAAAAGTCCAAATATCCTTTTGTCAAGGGAGATTGGAGGCTGATTGGTAGATGCATGAGGAGAGCTCCCGGACCTTGCAGCAGTAATGATTTCAACTCTCTGCTGAGCACTAACTCTTCGCTGAAAAGAAAATTGAACATTACAGTCATCCGATGCTGAGGTTGTTTGAAGAAGCGTCCTAGATCTGAATATGTAGCGTACCTGCAGCGGCAAACAGAGAGCAGCAGAGATAATTTAGCATGGTGTTGAGCTTCCTAGCATTGCACAGATTGCCTTGTAAGTTAAGCATTTGCAGACTTGAATTCACCCTCCTGGCATCCTCGCTGGCGTGGCAGGGAGTGATTTGGACAGTCCAGCTTGATGTTGTCTGCACTGGAGTCATTGCCGAAGGTGACAGGCAGGCTGGCTGCCCTGAAGACTGGGAGCCTTGTGCGAACAGGAACAGATTGGGAGCGCTTAGATGTCTGAGCAAGAAGAGTTTCTGGGTAATTTGTTCTTCTTACACATTCTTTAGCTTGGGGTTTAAGGCTGTTCATGGAATTGGTGGTTTTACTGAGGTGCACGTTTTGCATATCTCTTTGAACTGCCAGCACGGCTGCTTCTGCCTGGATTTGAACTTCCTTCGCTGGAAACTGCAGTTGTTAGAGTGGTGTTAATTGTAAACGGGGCAAGAAACCTGTTTTATCATTTCAGCCAAGCTGTAACTCTGGTCTTTGAGGCCTGTCAGTGAGGGGGAACAGCTAAGAGATGGAAGTGAAAGATGTGAAGTGGGAAGTGTTTTGTTCACCAGTATAAACTAGGATTTATTCTGATTCAGTCAATACTCCCTCCCTCGTGTCACGCTCTGTGCAAGTCTTTTTGCCCTGAATTTATGGTTCCTAATTATTTTAAGCAGCCAGAGCCATAAAAAGCTTTGTAAAAGCTGGAAGCAAAATTGCTGCCTTTATTAGCAATCGTAAGACCCTTATCAGGGAGAGGAGAGGATTGCTCCAGGAGCCATCGTACCTGAGGCAATAGCTGCTGTCCCAGTTGGAGAGTCCCACGAGAGTGTGGTTTGAGAAGCTCAGGAGACAAATATGGCTGTAAGTTGTAAAACTTTTCTGTGTTGAATCAGGAAAAAGTAGGATAATTTTTTTTTTTTCCTGAAGCATCCCTAGAGAGCCACAGTCTAGTGATGAGGAGGCAGGCTGGGCCGTCGGAGGCCTGGCTCTGATTCCTTGTGTCACCCAGGCTTCCCATGTGACTTTGAGTAACTCACCCAGGTCTTGTCTACGCTTGTGGCTTACAAAAAGAAGGAAGAAAGTAATGGTTAGGATGGGATTTTGGTTTTCTGAAGGTTCACTTACCCCAGCCAAAGGATGCTTTTGCCAGTGTGGCTCGTTTCATGTGGGAAACTGATGCAAGATGCATTACCCAAAGCATTCTTTTGCTTGCTAGTTAGATCAGGCGAGCAAAAAGATGAGACTGGGCTTCAGCTTCCAGTCTGTGAAATGGGAATAACAGCACTCTGCTTCCCTGTGCGGTCGAAGGGATGTCGCACAGATTAATACATAGGGACGGGGCACGGGACCTGCTGGGGAGGTGCTGTAAGTAGGTAACAGGGGAAGAATGTTGTGGCAGCTCAGCCCAGCAAAGAGCTTGTTTACCGTGTGGAGGAGTGAGTCTCCAGTGGCATAGACGGTGCCTAAAGCATCCCTGTATGCTGTTAAAACTTCAGGATGGTATCTAAATTCAGGTGAGCTTGAGCAAGGCCTTGGTGACAGCACTGGTCACGCAGGCAGAGGCACAGAAACCCTTGGCTGGCAGCGTGTGTCCCGGCAGTGCGGTCCCAGAACGAGCCTGGGGTTCAGCTGGCGTTGGGGTATGGCTGTTGAAGGGGAATGTTTCACTTCCAGCATGCTGAGCCTGTTTTATCAGAGGGTGAGCACGTCTTAGAAATGAGCTGGGTATTCTTGCAGCCATGTAGCTGTCTTTGTAGTTCTAAATAATGAATGTGTAAGAATTCTTTAGGGAGCTGGGCGGGCTGGGAGGTCTGTGGTCTTCTGCATTTTCACTTGTCTGCGCACAGGATTGTTTAAAGCCTCTCCCTTTCCATTTCCCTTTGTGACAGTGTGAGTCAAACAACTACTAATGACCTGGGATAGATTTCAACTCTGTTTCACCAGTGTATCAGCCCAAACATATCAGGGCTGTTGGATGGTTTAACAACTAATCAATTGAAGCCTCTGGTTAAACTGTCTGCATTCACAAGTTGCACCCAGCTGGTGGTACTGTGTGCTGAAAAGGCTGAACCCGTCACTATCAATAGGGATGTGGGATTTGCTGGACCAGATCAGGCCTGTGGCCTCTTGTCTTGCCTTGTCCCTCTGGCAGCAGCCCACGTACGTGGGCAGGCGTCCGCTGGCACGGTGGCTCTTTTTGCGCAGGGGATCTTCCCACTCAGGCTACAAGGCTCTGCGCTTTACGCTGTGCGTGCAGGCGTGTTGCACAGGTATTCCTCAAAAACACTTCAGATACTGGAGGACAGATCCGGGAAGACTGGAGTGGGCCAGTAAGGGAAGGCAGGTAAGGTGCCTCTCATCTGTGGTGGTTCTTGGCTGCTGCTGCATGGGAGCCAGTGAGGTTGCTGGTGAGCTTAGGGGCAGGGTGTAGATGTGACAAAGCACTATCAGGAACTCTGCTGGGTTGGGGGGGAAACGGACATGGTGGTGTCTGGGAGTGACCTGAACAGTGTCTTTGTTCTGCAGGTAGTGAAGGTGACGGACTTTCCCTAGAGACACAGCTCTTGTGCCATCGGATGCTGGCCATACCCCCTGGCAGAGCGCTTCACCCCGGGATCGAGTCACTGAACGTCTCTGTTGCTACTGGTAAAGGCAGTTCTGATGCACAAAGGCATCATAGTCCAAATCTCTGTATTTAAAAAAAAAACCCAAACAAACATCCAGGCCCGCAGAATAATTTTCTTATGGTTTAAAAACAGATATATATATATTTTTTTTAATTTATTTTTACTTTCCTACAGGTATTCTCCTGCACTCCATCTGCAGCCAAAAGCTGAAGCACAATGACTGAAGTTTTTTTATTCGGTGGTGGAAGCTGCTGGGCGTTTCACGGCTGTGCTCTGCTGGTGTAGATATGGAAGTGCTCTTTCCAGGGTCTTCACCGTTGCAGCAAGTTACAGGGAGAGCCCGTTGACCTGGGCTGCATCTTGTCTGACACGCAGTGCCACGAGAACCTTGGCTTAATGCTGAAGTCGGACACCTGCAGGTACTGGGTAACACCTCCCACCCGCACCTCGGGGGAGCAGCTGTAAGGAAGGGAGACAAAGCTGGGTTTTAAAAGCAGACAGCCAAACCCTTTGGTTTTTGCAGTGAAATACCACCTGGTGATGGCTGCAAGCCTTGTGCTTGTTGTGCAGGGGACTTTGTATGTTGCTTGTGCTATGGAGAGAATTTGGGCTGTGGGTGAGAGATGATGCTCGTGTGGTGCTGCCGCTGAGAGCAGCCGTGCCCGAGCCCACCGCCCCCTTAGCAGCCAAGAGGGTGCTAGTGAGAACCCGGTATGATTTGGGACTCCTTGGTAGCAATTTCTTCATGCCGAGGCGGTTTCTTTGTTACATATTGCTGCTTGAATGTCTGAAAACACACCGTGTTGTATTTGGTTGTAAACCAAGCCTGCAGCCCTGCCGAAGGATGGACATGAGCAGCTACAAAACAGCTGTAGTGGGGAAAACCGCGGCACAGTGAAATAAAGCCTCTGTAAAGATTAGTTGTATGCTCAAATCAATCCTTTTTGTCTCATATATAAATCCAGAGGGTGATTAGTGGAACAGAGCACTTCCTTCAGGTGGGAAGAAGAATCAGCTTGTTCTCTTCTTCCGGGGAAGTTTCCTTTCCATGGTGGGCCTGATCCTACTGGATGCGGAGCTGCCCCAGCACCACCGTCCCGCTGATGGCATGGGAGGGGGTGAGGGTGGCTTCATTTGCAAACATCCTGGTTGAAAACCAGGCTGGCTAAATTATTGAGAACCAAATGAATGTTATCACTTAGCACCTTAATTATTTTATTTAGCTACTGTGGCCCTTTGCATAGGATTCCTCATTAACACTTAATTTACAGTGCCCTTTAGGGATAATTTCAAACAATTCAGCTTAGTCTCCTCCCTCCCCCCCTTCCAAATGAACAAGTAAATCACTCAGAGTGACTAATTAGGACTTTCCTTTGAGCTAAATGAAGTCTGTAAACGGGTCTGTGGATGTGGAGGTTTTTCAGATGGGTCCCTGGGAGGGCCTGGCCGGTGGGTGCTGGGGCGGTGGGGGGCTGCGGGTCTGGGGACACCCCAGGTGCCCGGGATGGGGGACAGGACAGGACATGGAGCTCTTCAAAGGTATTGAGTACTCACTGCTGGGGCTGTGGTGGAGTGGGTGCCTGCTGCGGTGGCACGTATCCTGAGCAGTGTCTGCCCCTTCGCTCTCTCCAGTGGAAAAGGACAGAATCCAAATGCCTCTGAAACGACAACCGTCAGCTCGACTTTGTTGTTCGAGTCTGAAGGTGAGCTGGTCACAGAATAATGGTGAACTGGTGCATTGCTGGGGCAACAGCCCTTGCGTTTTGTAGGTGAATGTGTCTTTTTAATGCTGAAATAAAAAGGACTGGGGCTGGGGAGGCTGCAGGCCAGCTCCCCCTGGCACGGGCGCTGCTCCCGCAGCCGTGGGTGCCCCAGCAGAGGGTGCCCGTGGCTCAGATTTGCTCATTTTTTAGCAGAAAGATTCAGCGCTTGGGGCTAACTGAATCCTTCCTTCCAAGCAGCAGGGGTGAGGATAAAGCAGTTTCTTTATTCTTGACCTATAGGTTAGTATATATATATTTTCTGATTTCATAGGAACTGGAATTTCTCCTTTTTTCTGTATTTATTTGAGCAGTACTTAATAAGATGAGGCACTTCACTGGGTTTGCATGTGTTTGGGAACGCTGGACGCTTTCAGACTGTGCTTAGCCACGCCGGCTCACTCCTCAAAGGAGGAGGCAGGTGAGTAACGATGGAGCGGCTACTTTACTTCTGGAAGGCTCCCAAAAAGCTTTGGAACCTCGGTGCCCGCAGCGGCTCTGCCGATGGGGTGAGCGAGGTAGATCACAGTTCCCGCAGGCGCTTGTCCATCAGTCCAGCAGCCGTCGTGACTCCCCTGCCGGGTTCCCCATGTATCCGCTGTATCCACGGAGCACCTCGGTTTGGCACTGGAGTGCCAGAGAAGGCTGACGGGGAGTTGCGTGAGGCTTGATTTTTAAGAGGCAGGAATCTGAGCGTGTAACCAGGGCTCTCTTTTTGCTTGAGAACTGCAATACAGGCTTTTGTGAGTGCAGTAAATCCCCCTCCGGATGGCTCTGCTGTTCGCATTTAGCCCGTTTTCCCTCCATGGCAAATTTTGGCCCTGCTTTTTTTCACTGGGATGCCGCTTTCCTGTTGCCTGGACAGCTTTTGCCGTTGGCTGATGCTTTCTCCTTCTGCCCCAGCTCCAGCCTGCTCTGGGCTGAGAGCCGTGAGGAGCGCGGGGACCTCTGCACGCTCACACCTTTGGAGATGGAGCTTTGTGCTGTGCGATTTGCCCCTGATCTAATAAATGCGATCCATTAATTGGATCATTGCCTGCTTCTCCAGTTAATTTCCTGGATATTTTTAAATGTTAAAATGTAGTTTTTATGGTCTTTCATTATTTTTAGCCTTAAGCTTGACTATAATCGTCCCTGTAATGTAACTGTAAAAAACTCCCAGCTTTATATCATAAAGGAGGACATTAATTGTCATTTTTTGTGTACATCAGCAAGATCAAAACATGCTTCCTGATTACTTCTGTTTGTACATACCGTCTCTTTGATATTTAGATAGGAATAAAGTGTGTGTGTGTGTAATCTGAAAGTCAATTCTTCCTTCCCTGCTGCTTGTCATGGATTCTTTTCAGAGGCTTATTTACCAAATTGATTTTAAAATTTAGTAATTGCGCTTCCAAAATGATTTCTCAATAATCAAAGTGTCTTTAAGCACAGTGGCAAAATATTTGTCCTCCGTGGTTCGGAAGATGTGCTGCACGCCTTGGCCTTTTTATCCTTGAACCAGGGAGAACGCAAATCTTTCCATCCCTCAAAAATCAACTCCAGGGAGAAGTGGCTGCGAGAGGAGCTCAAGCTCATGCCCCAGATTTCACTTTTGTGCACAGATTATCAACAGGACTGGAAGAGTCCGGTTCCATCAAATCCATCGCTGGGTGCCAGTGAGGTTTCCTGAGGCTGGAAGGGCTTTGGGGCAGAGACCACCCTCTTTTTGCCAAGCTGGAGGCGCTCCCGCGGCCAAGGCGCTGCGTGGCTGGGGCAGGAGCGGCCGCCCAAGGGGCACCTTCCTCCCCGGCGGTGGGGAATCTCCGTCGCGCCGCAGCCCCCGTCCCAGTTTGTAAATGTAATCAACCTTGAGGTCTTGTTACTTCCACAGGTGCAATTAACATTACCATCTGCTAATCCGTGATTAACGATGTTTACAA
Source organism: Rhinoptilus africanus (assembly GCA_013400135.1). Lineage (NCBI taxonomy): Eukaryota > Metazoa > Chordata > Aves > Charadriiformes > Glareolidae > Rhinoptilus > Rhinoptilus africanus. The sequence goes on from VXBO01005301.1 coordinate 11,302, forward strand.
ATATGCTACAACATGTTAAAATGTGCCGGCACTCTTTTTCTGTTCCCCCCCCCCCCC
>VXBO01005301.1:13019-60527 GCA_013400135.1 Rhinoptilus africanus
CCAATTTTTTTTTTTTTTTTTTTCTGCCCTCTTTTAGAAGCTGCGAACTCAGCAGCGCTTCCCCCGTGCTTGGGAAGCGGGAGCTCAGCTCTTTTCTCTGAAGATCTGAACGTCGCATCCTGCGCATCCCATGGATCTGGCCCCGGCTCTTCCAGTTCACGGCGGGAACCTGTGATGGCTGCTGTTGGGTATAAATGTCCTTTCCTAACATTTTTAAAGCTGCCTTTGAAAAGTTTGTACAGTGGGTAAAAACAACTGCCAGACCCTGCAGGTTCAGGGTCCTGGTGAGGCGCCACTGAAGTATCCGAGCACCAAACTGCCCAGGGGAAGGTGGGCAGAGGGGACACGCTCAGCCCCACGGAGCAGTTTGGGGCGACTGGTGCTGCCGAGGGCTCAGAGGACCTCCATGCCTATATAAATCATTAGCCCTCTTCCAATCATTAATTAATCCCAGGAGCAATCGCTGCCTGCTTCTCCTGCAGGAGGCAATGAATAGTAAAATGATGCTTTCCCTCCTCTCCTCTTTCCATCGTTTTTCCCGTTTTGAAAGCTGTTGCTGCAGATGTGCCTTTCCCTTTGTACTTTGGAGCCTCCCCAGGCTCAGGCTGCCCAGCGCTGACGCCCCCGTTTTTGTCGGGGTACAGTGAGGCGGCCCCGGCCCCGCAGCAGCCCCTCGCTGCCACCTCCCCTTCCCTCAGGTGCCGGTGCTTTGGAAATTGTCCCCTTTTCCTGCGTGGTGCCAGCGTGGAGGTGGGGATGGCAGTGAGAGGGTCCCGGGGTGAGAACCAGGAGTGGATGGTGGAGCGATGCTGCTGGAGAGGGTGCAGCANGTTTGTCCCACCAGCACTGCAGCCAAGTGTCCTCGTGCGTGCTTATACCAAGGTATGGGATAGTATCATACATTAAACATACGTGACATAGAGTTACAGCGAGGAGAGTTACCCCTTTTCCATTTGGGATCCTTCCTGGCACACAAGCTCCATCCCATGAGCGTCAGCTGGGGGGAACTGGGTGGTTTTGCCACCCTGGACCAAGCTGCTGGTGCGGCCCCGTCCCTGTCCGCTGAGGATGGAGGAAGTCAGTGCCATAAACCATCTCGGTCCGAGCCTGGCTGAACCCCCTGCTCCCCAGCGGCGCCATGGGGGAATCGGCAAGAGGGAGAATAGTTAAAAGCGAGGGGGATGCGAGAGTGATGCGCGCGGGTTCGCGTTTCCCGGCAGAATAAATGAGGTGGTGGTGTCTGGCGGCGCCTTCGCAGCTTTGCCAACCCTCATTAGCACCTTTCAGCAAAGCGGAGCTTATTCAAACTATATCACAAGTCTTTTGCTGGAGATTGCATCTGTGCCTAATATGCATTTTTATATAAACAAGGGTACTAAATAGCCTTTCAGTTCCCTCTGTAATGTCTTTTTTAATGGAAGGTCCTGAATTAAGAACATATATATATGACTCTAAGAATTTTCTAAGTGATATTGAAAACCTATTGTAAAGTAGGATTTCTTCTTGCAAAATTATTTTAATGAGGTTCCAGTTTATTTTCTGGCTATATTTTACTTACTTAATCCTCCAGAGGGGCTTTTCACAGGCAGCATCTCATTTTCAATGCAACTATTCTTAACATTAGGGAAAACTACCTTTCTGAAATGCATGAAGGCAAAAAAAAAAAAANGAAAAAAGACAAAAAAAAAAAAAAAAAAGAACCAGAGGAAGATGTACGAGATAAGAATAAACTTGAAAAGCTTTGAGGTGGTTTATAGCTTCTCTTGAAAGAATAACAGTTCATGTATTTTTGTTATGGTGTGGTTTAATGATGCTTGCAGAAAAAAGATAAGGTAGAAATGGAAATATAAAATTAAACCAGCAAAGTGAATGTGATTATTTTAGTTACTAGTATTACCTGGGGAAAACACTCTTGGGGTTTTTTATCTAGACTAAATATTTGCTTTTCTAAAAGGGAAGGCCCTCTGCATCTCCCAGCACGAGGCGGGGAAGTGAAAAGCTCCGGTGGTCCAGCCGCCGCGGGAGGATGGTGGTGTCTCTGCCAGACCCACGGCCGCCGGCGGCCCCGCGCTGGGTTTGTCACAGCCCCACATGGGGCTGGATTTGCCAGGGTTGTGCCGGGTGCCACGGTGGGGAGATGGCCCTGAGAGGGGCTTCGCAGCCTCGCCGCAGTGTCTGTGCCACTGTGTCACCGCGGACACCCCCGGCGGGTGAGGGGTGCGAAGGGGAGGCACGGTGGGACCCAGTTCCCAGCGACTGTGCGTGACCGGGGCTTTGGGCTGGTTCTGGAAGATCTTCCTTCACCAGGATCTGGGCACGGCTTATCACCAGGGTGGCATGATCTTGTCCCATCCTGTCTCATCCCACCCAATCTGTCCCATCCCACCTGGGCCATGCCATGCCATGCCATCCTTCCCCTCTCATTTCACCCCCATCCCCATGCCATCCTACCCGTCTCCTCTCATTTCACCCCATCCATCTCTCCATCATCGCTCCACCATCTCTCCATCTCTCCATCCACAGCTGTGGGTGCAGACCTGGGGACCCTCTGCAGCCAAGAGCTGAAAGGCCCAAATCCAAGACCTTTTTGACTTCCCTGAGCAGCTCTGCAGGTTTCCCAGCCGAGCCGAGCCATGGTGGGATGGTGTTGGCCACGCGGTTTGGTGGGGACTGGACAGGATCAGCCAAATCCCAAGTCAACTCAAGCACAACAGGCAAGTCCCCGGCTGAGCACGGCCCCCGAGCATCCCTCTCCAGCCGCTGCTGGGCGAGCCCAGCCGCCGGGTCGCGAGAGGTAAACTCACCGATGAATTGAGCCTGACATGCGGCCTTGAGCTTCACTGGGTAGTTAATTTTTCAATTTCTTTCATGGATCTGGAATAGCAAAGAGTTTGTTTATAATTAAAATACTTGAAGATTTATACTTTAATTCGAATAGCTGAAAAGAAGCAGTTTCTGTGTAGGTTTCTTCACTATCAGAATCTAAAACAGATTATTATGTAAATTTTTTCGATCCTAAATTCATTATAATATTCAATTTCAGGAAATGCTCTTGACCATCTGCTGCTACTCTAAGAAATGAGTCTTGGAGATTGTTTACTACCAGAAATATTGTAGGTATTTAGGGTAGATCACCGCGGAGTGTAAGGGCAATGCTCTGATTTCGGAGCCTGCTTATGTAAAACCCTGGCGCTGACTCCAGGAGCGAGTCAGGAAGCGCATCCGCAATGGCAGCAGCTTCTGCTCTGCCAGCGTCCCAGCTCATCCCGGCTCGCAGCGCTGGTGCCACCCCCTTTCCCCATCGCAGCACTGTCCCGTCCATGAGCAGAGGGTGATGGTCCTTCTCGGTCTTGTAGGGAGGCAGGATGGATCAGTGCCTGCTCCCGATAAAAGTGGTTTGAGATCCCTGGGGTGGAAAGTACCATGAAAGTATCATCTGCTGTTTATTGTAACCTCCCGACTTGCCAAGAGAAGCCACGTGCTGATCCGTAGGGAGCTTTTGCTCTTGATGATTAGAGTGAAGGGGGGGTAAAGAGAGGGGGCGAAGTCCCCATCACCCCCACATGCAGGACTGGGGGCCCAGCGCGACCACCGAGCCGAGCTTAACTTCAAGCTGTTTTTTCCAGTGTATTTTACTACCAAAGCTTGTATGTCGTTAGCGGCGTCTGGTGCAGTGGATGAAGAGCGGTGACACGGACGTGCTGCGGGATGGGCTCATGTCCCGGGGGGCTGCTCCTCCCCGGCTCCCGGCACTTGCTTTCGCTGCCATTATTCACCCTCTGCGAGACGCTAAAAGATGTTGCTGCCTCTGTGCTTGCTCCTACACGTTTGAGTTTGGCTTTAGGAGGAATGTACTAATGGTGGTTTCTTTTTTCTTCTGCCGCAGCCTCGCTCAACAAGTGCAGCACCCACGGGGCCGGCGGCGGTGCCTATCGATCGTGGCCGGGGCCGTGCCTGCCCTTCTGGCGACTGCGCCCGGTATTGACGGATCGAAGCGGCCAGCGGGGCCCAGGCTGGGAAGCAACGGCTGCTGGCGGGGAGCGGGAGGGGGCCGCAGCGGGGGTGTCCCCAGGGCTCATGCTCCCGCTGGACCTAGCATCACCTCGGCATCCTCCTGGCATGGGGGACGCGGCCGCCCCGCCTCGCCGTGGGGCCGGCTGGGGACGATGCCGCACGGAGAATATTCGTTAGTATTGAATTATGGGCAGTATTTGGCAAGATGAACTGTTGACGTAGCGGAGTGAACTTCAGAACGGCCCCCGTGTCCATCTGGGTGCACAGTGGAGGAGCGCCCGCGTGCAGAGGGATGCCTGCGGGTGTCGTGTAGGTCCCGCCGTTTCTATCGGAGCGTGCGCGAAGGGCGTGTGGCCCTGTCCCTGCCAGCCCAGTAACTCCCCAGCATTGCCTGAAGTTGCTTTTCTTCTTTTTTTTTTAGCAAACCCAGTTTCACTACAAGGCTCCTCTGTACTACAAGCCGCGCGTAGGAAGATGGGTAAGACGAGTGTGGGTCTACAGGAGAGGGACTGTTCAGCAGCCCTTGGATAAATATCAGAGCGTAGAGTCTGACAGATAGGGTTTTTTTTTGTTCCTGTTGTTCTTCGTTCATGTACAAACTATGAAAGCAGCGTTTTCTTATCTGGAGCCCTTCCCAGGCTTCAGCGTTCAAACCCCGGCGATCACTAATCGTCTTACTTCCCCTCCTTCAGGGAAATTTTAACTCTTGTCCTCTGCCGCTGAGTAGATCTTTAAGCCGGTAATAACGTTAGACAGAGGGAAATTAACGGCCTTGTCCTGCCCCTTCCCTGCCTGAAAACTGCTAAAGAATTAAAGTACAGAATTAAAAAGGTATAAATTTGCATTCAAATTATTTTCCTGCTGATGTGGGTGTTAATTTCTAACGGGGCGTGAGGGAAGGTGCAGACACCTCGTGCTCTCACTGTCCACTTCCACCCTCTCCGAGCCCCCCGCGGTTTGTGGGGTCGTCCGGGGGGGACATGGGGACCCCGTGGTGCCGGGATGTCTCTGCCCCCCCCAGGTCCCTGTGATTGCCTGGGATGGGATCTCTGCTCCAGCGGCTTGTTCCCCTCAAACATCCGCATCCCACGGGTGACGCTCCTGGAGGGGATGAGGAGGGCGGGTGGCTGGGGATGCTGTGGTGACACCGTGTGGGTGCTGCGCCCTGTGTGCTTCACTGGGGGGTCACTCTTGGGGGGGGGACGGACACAGGGGTGACAGGGCCACGGTGGCCTTTGTCTGCCTGTGCCAAACAGATGTGAACAAACCCGAGTTCGATTTCCAAGACCGCCTGGGGAATATTGCTAACTAATTATAGAAAACAGAACGATGCGCTCCCCTCCTCTTGCATTTTTTGATAAACATTGTCTCCTCTCAACAGCTGAGTATTTAATTAGTGTTGATTGTTGTTCGCGTGTTCAATAACCACTCATCAGGAGGGGGGTGTCCGCTGGGGCAGCGTGGCCTGGAGCACAGAGGAGCGGAGGGTGTTCATAATTAAGGATGCAATTTATTTGAGTAAGTCATGTGTACAGCGCCCCGTGTTTTAGGTTAATTTTCAAGGTTAAAGGGTAAAAAAAAGAGCTCGCAACTTCGGAGGACAAGGCGCGACGGTTGGTAACTCAACACTGAAAGCTGTGGAGGGGGGAGATATATATATATATTTTATATATGTGTGTGTATACACACATGCATATATATATGTATATATATATACACACACACACATATATAATGTATCCAAACCTCTGCATGTGTGTACGTATCTGCCTGCGCTCCTGCTCCCACCGGAGTCCTCCAGGTCGTCCAGCCTATTCCCATCCTCTTTCCCGACGGACTGCGCCTCTTTCCCACGTTTTGGCTAGGAAACGCTGCCGTGAGGAGTCGGACTCTCCAGCTGCGGGAAGGTTCCCGAGGAAGCAGGTTTCATGGGAAAGAGCAAAAGCAGCTTTTCCTCGGTGCTGCTGGGTGCGGGAGGGCTGAGGTTCACCGTCGGGCTGGGTTTATCACACCACGTAGGGATCGCTCCCATTTCGAGGAGCGACTAAAATCTCCAACAGAAACAACTGAGATTTGAAAGGTGTATATCGATGCTGTCTGGAGACGGGATGAATTGGCACACGTGGCCTCTTTTCCCGGTGACTGCGAACTCGTGTCGGGCTCACTGATGTCCGGAGCAGGATGGTAAAGGACTGGGGGGGGGGGGGGTTGCAGGAGCATCCCTGCCAGCGGGGACACTGGGGGCCCTTCACGTGGTTTTAGGGACATCGCTATCGTTGTGTGCGCTGGGCAGGACTCGCCGTGAGGGGTTTAGCCTGGGGGGGCTGAGTGGGGCAGAGCCCCGGTCCCTGCACGGCCCCTCTCCTGCCGCCAGGACGGGGGGCAGGGGGAGCAGCAGCTGAAATAGTAAATAAGCAAATGCCCGTCTCCTCCCTGCATGGTTCCCCCTTTATTTATTTATATGTTTATTTTGCCGTGCCTGCTGACAGCGGTGATGGAGCTGTCATGCTTTGGTGGTCACCGGCTCATGATCCGGCACCTGTTCTCCGCGCTTTAATCTCTCTGCTCTGCTCAAAGAGAGAGTCTATACATAACCCCCAGCCAAACAAAACGTGAAGAAAAATCAAATCTAATTACATGCCATTGATTTCTTTCCAAATTTGCTTCTAATACACTTTTTGACTACTCCTTGATTATTTTTTTTTTTTATGTTTTTTCCCCCCAGTTTTCCTTTCTCCTCCCCTGTCCACTCAGACAGCAGCCGGCTCCTCTCGGGGAAGCGAGCGGCGACGGTCCCCGCGCTGGACACGCCAAGCCCCGCAGCAGCTGGGACACGCACAAACCAGCCTGGTTTTATTCTTTTTACTCTTAATAGGCGGTAGGGATGATCTGTGTGCTGAGCCTCTTCCCAAAGGACAGGTAGGACCGTACAGCTTCCTTCCTTGCTTTTCCTCTTCCCCTCTTCTTCTTCTTTCCAAGCCTGAGCGTTGTGTTCAGTGCCGGGGCTGTGGGCAGAGCTGCTGGCCACCCGCATCTCCTCCAGCTCCTGGGTGCTCGGGAGGCGGCAGTGGGCACCCTATGGGCCATATCCAGCTGCCCCGGCAGGCACGGGGGGGCTGGGATGACCACTGGATTGTCCCAGTCTCCGCCACCGATGAGTGTGAGGAGAGGGTTGACCGTGGAGCAGGTCCCTTGTCCCCATGCCGGGCGGAAGGCTGTGTCCCAGTACGCCAGCATCATCTAGGGGGGACCAAGTCCTGGGACTTGCGGAATGTAGGGGGTGGCACATCAGCAGTGTGGGACAGACCCTGATCCCGGCTCATCCCATCACTCCTGGGATGTGGGGGGTGGCATATAAGCAGTGTGGGACAGACCCCGACCCTGGCTCATCCCATCACGCCCTGGCCCTGCAGCTCCGTTAGTAGCGCTGGTGCTTTGGGACATCGCTTTGCTTTCGGTCCCTCGCCGTGGTGGCTCGGCGCAGGTCTGGCCCCGGCTGGGGGCTCACAGTGGGGACACACACGTTGGTTACGGCAGGAGAGAGTCTCCCCGCTCACACGGTGCTTTGACCTCTGCGGCGATGGAGGGAAACGGCTCGCAACGGGCCATTCCCCAGGTCTTGCTCCCTCCGAGCCACCACGGCGCTGATAACGCCGGGTCAGCAAGGAGGTGCCCCGACAGGCGATGGGCGATGTGGCCGGACGCCCCCAGCCCCAGTGACAGCTTCGCTGGGTGGCCGGGGGGGCTGGAGGTGCGGGGTCCTGCCGGTGGGCTGTGGGCAGCAGCCGAAGGGTTAAAGGCAGCGGGATGCAGAGGCGCAGGTCGCTGGGCAGCAGCTTGGTCGGAGCTTTCTCTTGTACATCAATATATTGAATATCCTCTAATCCAGATCTGCGGGAAGGGGATGCAAGCCGTGGAGAGCGGCAGACGCGTCGTGTCCTGAGGGTGATGCGGGACGGGAGGGCTGAGGGGGCTGCCTGGGGCCGCTTTGTCGGCGGGATGGAAGGGGCTGAAACAGTCTCCTCACCGTCAGCATTTCCCTGGGTATAATCTGACCCGCCGCCGGCAAATCTGACTCCTAAAAACATTATCAGCTATGAAAATTACGACAAGCCAAAAGAGAGAAAACCCCAAGGATTGCCTTTCTTCTGTAGGGATCTGGGCAGGGAAGAGACGCCAAGGCCACATCCTGACCGTGGCTACCAGTGCCACCCATGCATGGGCCCCAGTGTCACCAGCACCAGGGGGGTGCAAACCCCCATCTCTGGCACCCCTGGAAATACTCGCTTCCAAGAGAGGGGCTGGATTTATGGCACGAGGAGATGTATTTAGGCCGAAGACAGTTCAGTTGTGTTAATTATGAAAATCTAAAGTTAATCTATATTTAACGTCAAATTTTTCTCAAATTTACTAAAGAACCAGGCGAATATATGCACACGATGACATTTAAATGAAGAACAAGGTGCAATTAAACTCCAAAACGTACAGTAGACTAATTGGGAGAGGATGACAAATATAGTTATCATCGGCAACTAATTAGGGACCTGCTTTAGCTTTCCCCGCTTGATTAATCTTGACTAGGTGTTAATAAGTTACGCGGGCCCGGCCGTAAAGTTGTGAAGGGGCTGTTTGTTGCTCCGTCTGGCGTGGCTGGGCCTGGGGGGGGTTACGTTTGCAGCCTCGCGGGGAGGATGCTTTGTGCCGAGGAGGGATATTCCTCCTACAGGGGGTTTGTTTTATCTGGGGGGCGATGGTGAGGGTGCCCATCGTGCTGTCGGATGCTGTGGTTGGCGATGGCAGTGTCCCCTCCGTGGTCACCCCATGGGCACCATCCCCCGTGAGCCGAAGGACCAGCGCCCGGCAGTGCCGGCTCAGCGCTGTTGACACATCCCTTGTCTCCCAGATTTACGCTCTTATCTTTTTGCATTGAAAGGTAAGAATAATAGTAAAATGTTAATGCCGTACTCTACATATAATACTGTACATAAACGGATGACATGACATGGGAGACAGATAAATCACCGCTGTGTTCAGACAATAATCGGCGGGAGACAGAATAACACATGAGTTCTCTGAGCGCGGGAATGTGCTCGGGCAAACGGGATTTTACAGCCCAAACCCTCTCTGGTTTTTTTCACTAGTGCGTTTATTAGAGTTCTATTTTATGAAATTAGATATATTTTTAAATATGCTGTTCCCTGCTGGTAATGGGCCCTCAGCGCTGTAAGGGGCTGGAAGTACTCGCAGGGAAACGACTCGCTGCAACTTGGTGCCCATTAAGATGCCAAACGCGCCGGCTAGAGCTGCGGTAAAACAGGAAAACCGGGAGGAAAATGTGTTTCTGCCTGGAGAACACCTGGTGGCACATCCCTGCCACGGGTTTCCTTGTGGCTTTGCAGTTTTTTGTGGTTCCCTGGGGAAGCTGCAGCCCAGTACAACCCTGGCTCTGCCGTGGGAGGGCGGTGGGGAAACTTCCCACGGCGCGGCCGCGCGGGGCTGGGATGGACGCGGTCCTACAACCGTCCCGGCTGCAGCTGTGATAGAAAAACCTAAAAAGCAATATCGTGTCCTGGTCCTGCTTCTTGAACGCCGTTCCCAGGTGGAGACCATTTGGTGGGCGCTGTGCCACGAGCCCCCGGTGCCAGGGGGGAATGGTGCCACCACCCTTCAAACGCGGCCTCCAAAGGCCCGGGGGGGGGTTTCTCCTGCGCGGTGCCTGGCGGGGTACGGCGAGGAGGTGCCGCTGACAGATCGAAGGCTGTTTTTTCCCGAGAAACAATCCCGAGCGGTGGTGGGAGAGCAAAGCCATTACCGCGGAGGATGAACTTGGCTCAGTCGCCATGGAAACGCTGGCCGGGACCCGGCGCCGCTCGCGTGTGCACGAGTCCCGTTGACCTCACTTAGAATTATTACCTTTAGCCAAATAAAATAATTTGTGTTAATAAAGAGACCATTTTCTCTCGGCTTCCAAGCGAGCCTTCCCCAGAAGGCAGAGTGACTCCTTAATTACACTTTTACTGCAAGGTGATTAATGTTCAATATGTGATACTCCGTTTAAATAAGTCGCTTATTAACACCTTTAATATGTTTTAATTTTTTTTTTTTCCCTCTTTTTTTTTTCCCTCCCCCTTCCCCCTCACCTTGGCAGGCCGGGCTGGCGGTGGGAAGCGCTAGGTGGAGCTCTGATATTAGACATGGGCACGGGTGGGCACCCATGGGTGAGCCCTGGCGCCATGCAGCCTCCCAGAAGGACAAAATGATGGGAGACAGGAGGGGACACCCCAAGCATCGAGGTTCAGCGGCGGCAAAAGTTAACCGGGGAGCGCACCGGGAAACCCGCTTTGCTTTTTCCTGCGGCAGGGTGGCCGTGGGGTGACGTGCGATGAGCGTGCGAGGGCTCAGCGTGCGCTCGGGGAAGGGCTTTGGCAGCCGTGGGATGCTGGGCGGGAGCTGCCGGGACCAGGCTGGTCCTCTCGGGGTGCGGGATGCAGCCACGGCGGGTTTGGAAACTCCGGCTCTGCCCATCTCCTCTGTGGATGAGATGGCGATGGTGGCGATGGAGTGGGGCTGTCCCAAGAAACGTGTTGGAGCGCGGCAGAGCATTGAGCTAATAAGGGAAAAAAACCCTTTTTTTGTCATTCCTCAGTTATGGAGGGTCTGTTTTGGGGACGGGGGACAGACGCCGCTGCCGTCCCTCCCCTGGCTGAGGGTGGGAAAAATGTCACACGCACCCAACAACTTTTTGCCTTCGGATACTTGGAGGCGGCTGAAGTCCTAACGGCGGCAGGGCTGCTNCGGCAGGGCTGCTCTCGTTGGGACCGCGGGATGGTGACGCCATCCCTGTCCCCGGGCATGTGGCTGAGGGACGGGCTGGGTGTCCCCATGGGCTGGGCGCAGAGGGTCCCTCCCGGTGCCCAGCGCCACGCAAAGCGCCGAGCCTGGAATCCTGCTGTACGGAATGTGTAGGGCCACCGAGGCCGTGGGAGACGCCGCAGCCGCGTCCGGTGCGATAGTGTCATTTAGCTGGTCTGGAGAGGCAGGACAGGAACCCTAATTAGAGTAATTTCTTATGCCTCTTGAAACAATATATATGAGAAAAATATAGGTGTGTATATACATTATCTGGGCTTTCAGAAATACAGGGGGTTCTTCTCTTTCTTAAACCTGATGGTTTGAAAAAGCGCCGCTTCTGATGTCCTAAAGGAAACACCTGAGCTTATCCCTGGAAAGCGGAGCCAGGATCGCTCTATCTCCAGCTCAGGCCATTTGCTCCTCTCTGCTCGGCTCTCAGGAGAGAAGAGGGAAATTTTGAAGCCCCCCCCTCCCCTTCTGCATGTCATTTTTTAAGAATCTTTTTTGTTTGTTTGTTTTGCTCTTGTTCATTGTCTGCCTGGGCACTTGGCTGGCTTTTAAAAAAAACGAGAGGAATTTCTGTCGCTCTCTGAAATGGATCGTTTCTCATGATCGCAGCTGAATTTCTAAAGTTAAAAAGTAATTTTATTTTATATCAGATTTCTTTTTTTTTAGAACTATTTTTATTTGTGCAGCAACAGATGTGTATAAATACATGTTATTATTTGTCATGTAAAAGAAGGTATTAAGGGCCGTAATATATTCCAGATTGTTTTACCTTAACGTTTGTGATTTTTACAAGGTGATTTTTACACATTGGTGGTTTCTCCCTTTGCAGCCGGAGAAGGTGGCTGGAAACGCCGGCAGAGAGGAATGGAAGGGGGGAGTGGGGCTGTTCAGCCAAAACAGCCCCTGTGCTGCAGGGAGACGGCGAGGCGGTTCGGCTGCCTGAGGGATGCTGATCCGAGGGATGCTGATCCAAAGGATGCTGCGAGGGATGCTGACCCGGGGGATGCTGCACGGGATGCTGATTCAAGGGATGCTGCGAGAGATGCTGCGACGGATGCCGATCCAAGGGATGCTGCGAGGGATGCTGATCCAAGAGATGCTGGGCGGGATGCTGCGCAGGATGATGATCTGAGGGATGCTGTAAGGGATGCCGATCTGAGGGATGCTGCGAGGGATGCCGGCTGCACAAGGCCAGCGCTGCTCCCCTCCCGCTGCAGGTGCAGGTTTGCTACTCAAGGAATATTCCCTTCTTCCTGCACTGGCGCAGCTGGGACAGGGTGCACCACCCAGGCTGACGCCCTTGTCCCCAGCAGAGCTACCCTTGTACCTGTCAGGCCAGCCCCAATTTCACGTGGCAGCAGGGCCTTGCCTTCAACCCCAGGGTGAACCGGGGGGATGAACCAACAGCGGCAACGACAGGAGAGCAGCAAAGGGATGATGGAGAGCAGTGACGGGGGGTTATCTGGGGAGAAGATGCAAATCCAGGGAGGTACGTGTGAAGGTAGGTGGGATGGAGGAAAGCCCCTGCGCCTCTACCGCAGCCAGCTCTGCTGCTGGGACTTTGCACAGCTCATCTTTGCAGAGCTGAGGAAGCAAATGCATCCTGGATTATCCGTGGTTGAGTTCAGGCCCTGCATCTCCGTCTCCTCCGGGGCAGCCGCGCTGGGCGCGGAGCTCCACCTGCCCAGAAAAATGCTGAATAAAAAACTGGCGGAGTCTTTTTCTGGGGGAAATGCCCTCCCTGTTGCTGCAGGGGAGGTGTGTCCCATGAGCTGGTTTTTGGATGGCCGGTCGCAGCATCCCCCACCCTTCCGCAGTCCCCCCCCATCCCTAAATCCCAATGACAGTCTCTTGGTAAAAGGCAATTTTTTTCCCCAGCACTTGCAGTGTCTTTCTCCGCCGTACGCCGCTGTATATTAGAATGTTATCCCAGAGCTCTTTGTTGTCTATCAGCGGTGTTTAAGGCTGTGGGATGCTCCAGGGAGCCGTGCACCCTGCGGGGATATTTGGTGTGACTGAGGGGGTGTAATTTTTCCTGTGCTGGGGGCCCGATCCAGCCCACAGGTGCCCTTCCCATGGGGAGATGCCAACCCGCTCGTGCCATTGCTGTTGTGTGAAGAATCACCAGGTTTCCTACAAATGGCTATGAAAACCCACAACTGGAAAAAATGTTTGTTGAAACCCCCAAAAAAGCAGAGAGTGGGACTGTGCCCCAGGTTGGTACCCTCAGCCGCTGCAGGATGTTGCCGCGTGTTGGGAACTGGGGACCAGGCTGGTGGTTTGGGAAAGCTGGTGCCTAATTGTAAAGGGGCTGAAGGATGTGCCAGTGGCAGTAGCTGAGCCCTGCTCCGGGCACCGCGGCTCCCCAGGGCTCTCGGGGCGGCTTCGTCCCCACCTCCGGGTCGTGGGCTCCCAGATCTTTCCGCATCCCCGTGGGTGCAGGATGGGGCCCCGCGTTGGCACGTCATTGTGTTACCGGCTGATCTATGGCGTCCGTCAGCATCGCAGCCGTAACGCTGAGAGCTGCCGTACACCGCTTTAAAGAACTCCATTTACTGCTACAATGAACACCGGCTGCTCGGCGGAAAAAAAAATTGGAGATGAGGGGGAGCCTTTTTATTTATACAGACAGCTAAAAAAAAACAACCTCACACGATACGGCATTTGCCCGGTGGGCAGGAGCTGCCTTCCCGGGTTGGGTTCATTCTGGTTTATGTCGTCTAGTTTGGGTCGCCCAATTCCTCCTTGGCCCCCCTGGTTCAAAGCCGGGGTGGGAAGGGATGCTCCTGGTGGTCCCTGTGCCAAACATGCCGATTCTGGGCCAAACTGCCAAAAGTGCAGCTCCACATGGTGGGGGTTGACTCCCATTCTCCTCCTTTTACCTGCTTTCTGCTGGAAATGGGGTTAATTATTCCTCTTATATGGAGAAATATCCAAGGGAACTTGTCAAAGAGCTGTCCTGGCTGCTGCTGGGGGGTTGTGCTGGGAACCACGGCAGAGTTAACGAAAATTGTAGAGAAACAAATGATTTCTAAATGAACCTGCCCCTTAATTCCCCAGCGAGAGGGCTGGAGGAAGCGCTCAGGTGCTCCCCATTACCAATTTGGTGGAGCTTTTCCTGGGGAACCTCCGGTAAGGATGACTGTAGGTTATAAATGCCTGAAATGCAGCTTATTTCCTTGAGTCGTTTTATTTTCTACCCTCGGCTTGGAGCTTTCCGAAGGGAACTGGAGGTTTGTTGTTGTCTTTGCAGGGATAGGCTCTCGGCCCCTTCCTTCTGATAATTTCTTTTTACTGATTTCTCCTTTTCTTTTTCTCTTCTCTTCTTGCAAAGAGGTGTTTTGCCAAAAACATGAGCGGTACCCCTGAGACCCCAGCTCTGGCTGCTCTCCTTTGTTTGCCCTGAATTCCTTCACTTTCTTAAAAGGTGGCAAGAACTGGGAGGAAATAAACTGAAAAACAGTGAGGTCACTTCTTAAAATTAGCAGTAGCCCCCTTTGGTTAAGGCTGGAGGGGACCCTAGGAATAATTTCTCATTAAATGATGCTAACAATTCTATTAATAGAAAATGCCTTGTAAAACCCCGTAAGAGGGGTAACACCTCTGGTTTGCTCTTGCTCTGGATTTTTTCTGGGGTGGTTTGTTGGCTTGGTTTTAGTTTCTCGTCTCCTTTGAGTAGTTTGGAAAAGGGAGGAACTTTGCTTAGGCTCAACTTGTGAAAATACTAAAGCTCTGGTAGAGGAATAACGGCTTGGCTGGTAGAAATTCTCAGAGCTCCGTTAATTTCAGTGCTAAATTAGGCATTTTCTTAATTGTTTGTCCTGTTAGCCACCTCTCTGACAGAAAGGCATCAGACACCCCCGCAGCCCCCTCCGCTGTGCTTCACCGCTAGGTATTGGGGAGCTCATTAGTTCAGAGGGCTGAGCTGTACATCATCCAGCATTTCTTAATAGTCATCTGTTTTGGGACTAATTCCCATCAAAAATGAGCTTTTATTGCCTTAAATAAAAACTTCAGGTAATTCGGAGAATAATATTTCTCTAATGTTCGAGACCCAGGGAAAGCCCCCAGCCAAGCCGATGCTGTTGAATCATTGGGAAACTATAGATAAGGCAGTGGTGGGGTGTGCAGGTTCCCCCCTGCCTTTTTTTATATTATTTTCCAACTTTGCCCCTTTCGTATCATTTTTGCTTGCAGCCGGATATTTTGCTTTGTAATTTCTTTCCGATCTAATGCCACTTGCTTTTACTGGGTGTTTCAGCCCAACAAGGGAAGCCGCAAAGAAAGCAAAGTTCATCTTCGCCGTGTGATGGCAATGAGGAGAGGGGCTGTAGCAGCCGGTTGCTGCCCCCAGCCCTTTGAGGATGCGTTTCTGGTTGCACCTCCCCTATGCCTTAAAAAAACTCCTTTAAAACATAACAGCGGCCAGTAATGAACCAGCAAAGGTTTATTGCCTATAAAGGATAAAATTAATGTAAGTTATCCTCATAAACTCTCCTGATTTGTGCTGGTCCTTCCTGTTCTCAACGCCTGTCTCTGGCAGCCTGTTCTAACGGGCTGATGGGCAGCTCCTGGGCCTTGGGAGGGGGTTAATTAGCGAGTACCAGCCCTGGTTTGGGTGGCACCTCCCGAGGGAGCCCGGGATGCTGCCCGGCCTCTTCCTCCCACAGCAAAACAGAGGCATGAATTCCATTTTTCCATCCAAGGCTTCCTCACTAGGATCCAATCCTCGGTCAATATATTTTTGTAGTGACCGCAGGACCATAACCAGGATTTTTCCGCTGTCGGTCCGCGCCGTGCTCCTGTTCCACCCACCCCCCTCGAGACCGACCTGCGCCCAGCTCCCCCCCACGCGAATCGCTCTCGGAGAGGAGGGGGGGAATCGCACCTTGGTTTTTCTTTCCAATACTGTAGCTAAACCCAAAATGTGAAATACAGCCAAAAAAAAAAAGCACAGAAGACAAATATACAGAGGCTCTGACTTACAGTCCGCAGCATGTTTTTATGGTGGTTACTTATTTTCAGTAAATTGATGAGGCTTAAAGGGGAAGCTAAACTTTTCGCCGATACCTAGGTGAAATAATATTAAATTCCCATATTAAAGATCATCATCAACCTGTTTGGTTTTTATTGGGCTAACAGTGAACACAACAAGCTGTGAGCCGGGTGTTTAATAATTTCAATGAATATTTATATCGTACAGGACCTTTAGAGTAAATAAAGAGGAGAAGTTGTTGCACGGTGATTGGGAGGTTGATAAGCAAAGCCTCGTCTTTGAATGGAGTGAGCGAAATGAAATACATCTGCTCTGTAAACCCTCGGTTTTGCAGTTGATATAGAGCTATAGATATATTTAAGAAATGAATACACCTCTTACTAAGCCACTTATTAGAGAGTAATTTGTTTTTCATGGACAACAGGTGCGTTTGGGACAACTTTGGTTTTAAATAGAAGTATTTGGAGCCTGATTCTGCGGCACCGCCACTGGGGATGCAGACGGGGCGCTAATTTCTGTAAAACCACCAGGTTTTGGGGTTTGGCTGAAGGAGTTTCTGGAGCCCCCAAACCCTCTTTCTGCGGCATCCTCACGTGGTGCAATCACTGCAGAAGGGTTTTCGGTGCTTGTCAGATATTTAGGGAGCTGGTTAAATAAGATATCGTGTAGGGACGGAGTGGAGATCTGCTCTACAACTTACTGGGAGGCTGCAAGAGGTACCACAGCACTGGCTGAAGTCCTTTGTCCTACTTTATATATAAGGGGACACATATGTTTAAGTACTACAGGAAGATATATGTTACAAAGCTCTCGATGCAGACACTAGGATTGGATGCCAAAAAGGGACCTGTGACTTGTGAATTAAGAGACTTGGTAACTTGTAGAATGATGGTTTAAAATGACTTTATTTTATAGCTAGTTTCTGCCATCTGAGTGATGTTGCGTGTATTGGTTGTATTTATAACTTAATAGCTTTTCTCAATTTTATTATACTTTTTATGATACTTGTGGCTTTATGGTACTTCATAATTTTTCTCAGATTCATTAAATCCAGCTGAGGGTGGAGCTAATGCTAGAGCAGGTAGTGCATTCCGGGTGCCATGGAGCACTCCCTCACTGCCCTGAAGAGCGCAGGAGCTGGCTCTGGGATGAGTTCATGCCGCGTGGGGTGACCTGGGTGGAGGAGGGAAAGGAAAGGGTGGTGATGGTTGACATCCAACGGTTGGCACCCAGCGGCTGCTGGTTGGAGGCAGCTCATGGCAGGGCTGGGAGCCGCTGCCGGCTCGTGGTTATTCTGCTGGAGAAGACAACCCGGTCCTGGGAGAGGAGCAATCGCTGCCCTGCCTGCGGAGCACTTGGCGATGCTTTGATATTTAGCTGTAGGTAGGCACCGTTCCCTTTGTGGATGCAGGGTGGTGCGTTTGCACCCAGGCGTGGGCTGGGAGCTCAGCCTGGGAGCGCGGCACAGGAACAGCATCGGTTTAGGTTTTACATCATTCCAAAACCAGCCGGTCACGGCCTGGTTCCCCAGTATCCCCGAGCACGGGAGGGATACTGGCCCATCACAGGCACCCTGTGGCTGCCAGGAGAGGGTGGAGGTGCCAGCGGGCAGGGAGACATCGGCCCTTGTTTCTTGTGCTCCTCGGAGTCTTCATTTCATAGGTACCCCCGTCCATGGCAAAGTTAGGGTGATTTTTCTCTTTTGAACCAGTTAAACCAGTCATTCCCTCCCATAACCACAGGGAAGGGTGAGGAAAGTCTTGCGTTTAAAACAAAGGTGTATTTAGGCAGCTTGGGCTTTGCTATTGACAAAATTGTGTAGAATTTCTCCGATTTCTGCATTAACATTTGGCTTCACCGTGCTCTGTCTATTGCAACCCTTCTGGTTTGGTAGGGGCCACGTACCAACGACGATATTTCTATGTTTTGAGGGTGTTAAGTGGTTTTGGTGTTAAATCCTCACCCTGCAGTTTGGCTGACGCCTGTCCCTCCCGGCGTGCGATGGCATCTCGCCGCACGCACAGGGACCATTTATACGGCGAGAACACCTCAGGCTGTCCAGCTTTGGCATTTCCTTTTGCGCTTGAAACTTGCCCCAAACGATGCTAAATTTAAGAAAACTTGTGCGTGACTCGGAGCAGGTGAGGTGGCAGGAGGAGCCCCGTTGGCGTAGCCGGGGCTGGCCGCGGTTTCGGTGTGACAAGAGGAAGGTGAAAGCTTGGGGGATCCGTCACCAGCCAGACCCCGGGCATGGGGGACCCGCGGTGATGGCTCGGTGGCTCCTGGGGATGTTTGCAGTTCTCCTGCAATGGGGTTTTCAGTCCCAAATCCACACTCTCCGGGACAAAAATAGCAGCATCTTGTAATCTTGTGGGGTTTGTTTCTTGTTTCTCTTTTAAAAAACAAAGACAAGGCGGCTCAGGAGCTCCCAGACATCACCATTTTTAAACAAAAATGTCATTTTTGTTAGCACTGAAACTGAGGGTAAGCTGCAGAAAAGCCGTGGGCCTCTGAGGGCAAGTGCCACAAATTCCGGGTGCCCAACGAGCCCCGGCTGTGATTGTGTCTGAAAGAGCCCTCCTGGAGCAGAGAGGTGCTTCGGAGGCAAATCGGGTCACTTTAATGTATTCCCCCTGGAGTGGGAGATGCCGGGTTTCTTTCTTTTGTACAGTTTAAAACAATTTAATTCTGAATCCCACTTTCCGGAAAATGGGAAAAGATGGAGTTGACTTCTTGAAGAAGGTCTGTGTCCCTGCGGGAGGCTGGTGGGAGTTGGGGAGGGGGACATGGGACCCCCTCACCTTGCCTTCCTCTACCTATTTACGATCCCAAGAGATAACGCACTACCCAACTCCGCAGCAGCCTTCATTACAAGCTGTTGGTCTGCGGGACCGCAATGCATTTATAATTTTTATTGTTATATCTTTTAATTTTATTTTGCTTTCCTTGCTGTCTCGGCGAAGGGAAGATAGGAGTCCATATTTATTACAGAGCAAACGATCTACCTCTGCGAATGTATGTATCAGTTAATTTAATCTCACCAGTTTTATTTAAACTGTTTTTCCTTCCTTTCTTTACTTCCCTCCTCCTATCTCCCCCCTTTTCCTCCTCCTCTTGGTGCAAGGTGATCAGTTTGTTTAAAAAAAAAAAAAAAAGCTGGAAAGTAAAACTATCCCGTGCCTTTTATAATCTGTATTGAAAAGGCTTTTTCTGGTTGCTACGGAATCGCTCTGCCTTTCACTGCTTACGCCTGTGTGCCTCCCGTGGCCCCCCGTCTGATTGACATTTACAAATTACCAAGCTGAGAGTGTTCAATCTTTGACCCGTGTGTTTCTATTCAGCAATGAGTGAGATTTGCAAGCATTTTGTCATATAATTACTGCAAATCCCTTGAAAATTTCCACAACAACGCCTAGATGAATGGTAATTTGTGCAGACAGCCGCTGATGCCTTTACAATGCACCGAGATGCAAAACAGTCTAATTTTTTTTATTTTTTTTTTCTTTTCACCCTAAGATTTCTGGGGGAAAAAAAATGTTCTGCACGCGAGTGTGTTGTAAAATATTTGGATTGTTAGATTTATTTGCTTACACAACCTATATTTGTGCTGATTTTATTGTATTGACTGTATGCATTTTTTTCCTCCCATTCTACAGTTTTATTGTGCGTTGGTCATATGCATACATCACCCGCATTGTTCTCCGGGAAATTTATTCCACCTTTCAGCATGCTCTTGATAGGACTTATTGCATTACTAGTTAAGTGCTGAGATTTGCTACTACAAAGATTTGAAACAGCCCCTTGTAATGTTTATTTGCCAGACATGGCTGAGATCATATGTTTTCGTAGCACTCAGAGTACATCTGCATTTCAGCAGCTGGCAGGGCTGGTCCGCTCAGGGTCTGCTCTTGCGGGATGGAGCGGGTACCTCTCCAGGTTGGGGAGCCGAGGGGAAGAGCATCAGCGACCCAGAAGGAGGTGGGTGTCCAACACCTGTTGAAATAATCACATATATTTATTCATGGCTTACTGATATATATAAGCCTGGTTGCACGTGCGTCCATACACGCCTACACGTGTTGGGCAAACACATTCGGCCATCAAATTCTCACAAAGGGCGGCAAAACCGCAGGAAGCGCGACGCTCCCCGGAGCTGCGACCTTCCCTGCCCGTGGGATGCAGCTCTTCCCTGGGGAAGAGCCGCCCGGCAATGCAAGGGGCCACTGACGGGCGCAGAACCAGCGCCTGCGGAATTCCACCCTGTGCCGCAGGGTGCCAGCCAGGGCTGCGCCCACGAGCCCTTGCCGGGAAGGAGACACTAGAGTTGGGTCTAAGCTGGGAGACGCTACCGTTGTGTCCCAGAAGTGAAGGATTTAGACCTTGGCCATGGGAATTCCGGATTTGTGACCTGTATTTTAAACCAAGCTATTTTTGCCAGTAATGTTTTGATGGCATTTAATAAGTATTTGTGTTTAAGCAACGCTTTCAATTCATTCCAATCACCTTTCCACAATTTCCCTACGCTGATGCACGTATATATTTACACTTATCTTTACACGCGCGTGCCGCTGGTGCTGTGGCAGTGGGAGCCTTCACAGGCTTCGGCTTTTCCAGGGACCTGCGCTCGCTGCCCGGCATGATAGTCGTGATATATGTTTTGTTGTCGTTTGTTAAAAACAGAACAGCTTTGCAAGAATCGTGATTTGTGTTTTGGTATTTGGTTTCTGACCCAGGTGGCATTGGGTGAGGGCAGACACCTCTGCTTTTTGAGCGGAAACCTCTGCTTTTTGGGGTTTATTTAATGCCAGGGTTGTTGTGCCTGTCGTTGGGGCCATCACCTGGATGGTATTTCTGGACGGTACAAAACTGGACGCGTTTGCTGGGAAGGTGAGAAGCAATGGAGCAGCTCGTCCTCCCCCCGGCAGTGCTCCCGGCGAGCGCTTTGATACCTGCCATGAAAAACTCCTTACCAATCCCACGTATTATTATTTATTATTACTCTAGTGTTCTCGCCGAGTCAGCCTTCGCTGCACTGCAGTATTTTCCCTTTGCTGAGGAATTTCCTCTCTTGCCTTTGCGAGTGATTGTCCCGAACCCCAGCGAGCAGCAGTAAAACACAGATTTTAGGCTCTGGGATGTGTAAATGCTCGGCTGCTTGTGCAAAGCCGGGTTTGCAGGTGCAGCTGCTGGGTCTGGAGGTGTTTTCTTTGGCCACTTTAAAACGTTTTGTCCCAGTGAAGCGTGAGCAGGGTCACCCTCGGCTTCAGGGAACCCAGAAATGGTGGGATGGGAAGAGCCTCAGGGCTATAACTCCCAAATTTGTCCGTCTAGAGCTGTTTTGTGAGAGCGCGGCGAGCGCCGGGTCACCGCGATGGATCGGAGGAAGAGTTCAGTGACTGCAGCGTCTGAACAAACCGCTCTTGTCATTAGGTTGGAAATGTAATCTCTGCAAAAGAAGAGGCTATGGTAGAGTTAGCAAGATCTGTTCACGTTATGGGAATTTAATGCACCTGGTAGAAACTAACTGCAGGTCATCAGTTTTTATTGGCATAGTGCAGACGTGCAGTGTGATGAACTGATCTGGCAAAACATTAACAAAGATAAAAAAAATAAAAAAAGAAAAAAATAATCCTAGACCGGGTTTTGTAGTGGGTATCATTGAAACCAGAGCAAATGCTACTCTTCAGATACTTGTCTGTTCGTCCCCTGTAATTTCTGCTGCTGTGCTGCTGATTTAGACGGTCTTTTATACAGAGTTCGCAGATAAATTTTTGTCTGACACATATCTAGAACTTACATAGTCACCTGCTAATTTAAACCAATTTGCCCTGGGTGATGGGTGAATACACTTGAAAATTAAATGGGTCTGATTTAAGCATCCCTTCTCTGAAGCCAAAGATTATATAATTAAATTAAAAGAAAATGTGTTTTATAATAAACTGTATTTCCTCTTGGCAAAATCCAATTTTGAAACAAGATTGTAATATCATATCTAAAAATGTTTTCCCATGGGTATTACCAGTCTATTTCATTTAATTGTTTTCACCCATCATATTATGAGCTTTCAAAGTAGTGAAATGAGTGTGGTTTTTACAAAGAAGAAGGGAGGAAAGGGCAGGGAGAGGGGAGGCCGGCTGCGTTCCCAGCAGGACCCTCCCGGAGGCGCAGGGGTGGACACCTCCCCACCTGCCCCAGGCTTTTGGTTCCTTACCCGGGGGGGGTGGCAGGCGATGCGGTGGCAGACAGGCTGTTTGCTCAGCTCGGAGCAAGGATCCACGGATCCATGAAGATCTCTGGACAAACCCAGATTTCAGGGACCTGCGACCGGCCCTTGGCATCTCAGGTTTTCCTTCTCCGGTGAAGGTTGGGTGTAGGAAGAAACTCAATGAGCCGTACTGTAAAGATTTTGCACTTAAGCAGAAAATATTTAACGCTTTGGGTCTGAGCTGCCGGGAGCACTCCGTCGCCAGCGTGGCCGTTCACGCCAACGCACAGGAGTTCGTTAATGCTGGGGTTTTCCTGGGTGTTCCGTGGGATGTGGATGAGCAGGATCAGGCCCCCAGGGTGACAGTGACCTGTTGTGGGACCGGCAGTGCTCTGGGGTGGGATGTCCTCGGGTACCGCAGCCATCCTGCTGGCACACCAAGGGCCCAGACCCTGGGCAAGGGGAAATGCCGCATAAATGTAGGGTACGCTCCAAGTGAAATATGAGCCAATTCCACCCTTAATTAATATGCTCATTTTCTTCTATATACATTTATCTGTTCATCTATTGTTCTCGCGCGCCGATGGCATAGCAAAGGGGGACGGGGATCGCTTTCAGTCTTGCACAACTAATTGAAGCGGCTGAGGATAATTTGAAGCCAAGGCGACGCCAGCTTTGATGCTTTGGATTCTGTGTTGATTTGGCCAACTTTGGCAAAATGCTCCCACAAAACAGCAAGAAAAGCTGGAGGGGCCCATGCCACCTCGGCTGCCCTGCTCCCGGCGAGCCCCAGCAGCTCTGCTCCGCGGAGGGGCTGGGAGGTGCCCAGAGATGGGGCCAGAGAGCAGCATCCCGTTGTCTCCGCTCCTCACGGGTCCCCGCTGGACCCATTTATTTCCTAGATGGGAACGGGCCTATTCATTACAACCAGCAATACGTTAATCAGGGGCAGAGGAGTCAGAAACGGGCCCAGCAATGATAAGCGAAGTGCCTCTGTGTGGGAGCTCGGCACAAGTCCTGCCCCGCTCCCGCTGTGAAGGCAAACACCCTTCCACCGTGGGAACCCCCACAGCTGTCCTCACCTCCCTCACCCCACGCCTTTCCTTCTTTTTTTGTTTAGGAAAATGCTGATTCTGTTTTTATATTTGTCTCTTTTTTTTTTTTTTTTTTGGGGTGCCCAAGAGCACGGGGTCTTTCTCACGGGGGCATCCCGGGGTGCCCTGCCATGGGCAGGTTCGGTAGCAGCCGTGGGGTTTCCTTGGCAGCTCCGAGCATCCCCAGCGCCGTAGGCAGGACCACGGGGTACAAGCGCCCTTTTCTTCTGCATCTTTCCCCCGTCAAACACATTTCCACTGTAAAAACTTCCCAGGACTTGTTGGCTTTTTAATGCTGGGGGTTACATGGCTTCCCCCAAAGCTCAAGGATCGCATCGGACCAGTGCTGGCTGCTTGGTGATGTTCTGGGTGTCCCCCAAAATTAAAGCCGTGTTGAGGAGCATGGAGGGAGCTGCACTGAGCGACGCGGGGCTTCCCAGGGTCTGCAGCGCTCGGCGGCCTCATTAAATCCTTCAGAGCCTTTATCAGGGACAAAACCGTCGACTTTCTGGGAAAACGTTGATTAAAGCAACAGCGAGCAGGAGTTGAAAGGCTAATATTATCAGTTTTAGCTCGCTGGGGTGGTGTTCGCCTGAGGTAAAACAATCTCGCGGCGGAGAGCGGTGATAAGTGATGCTGCGCCTGAGCCAGCCGGGCTGTGCGAGGACGCGGCGCGGGGACCGGGGGGCATCGGGCTGCGGAGGGGGAAGGACGAGGGTATTTAGTTGGGAAGTGGTTTCTGCGGGCGTTCGACTGCTGTCAGCCATTTTAGGTTTCTGAATCCTATTTCCCTGGTGCTTCCAAGAGAAGCTTTTGGGGGAGTCCCCAGCTAAAACTCAAATTTGCATTTAAATGGAGATTTTTTTTTTTTTAATGAGCAGGATGCATGGGAGACTAAGACTATTAGGTTTCCTTGTGGGAGAGTGCAGAATTCTCTCACCTTTTACATCCCACCCCCTCCCCAGCTCTTTTAACGCACACTTTAAATTAGACATTAAAAAAAGGAATAGTGCGTCTTTAAGGAGAATATAATCATAAACAAATAAGTCTCGTTGCCCTTGCAGCAGAACTAATCTTCCCTCAGCTGAGCTGTGATATAGATCAGTAACAAGAGCCACGCGCAGGGGGTTCCTTTGAAATGCATAATACCTCCTCGTATAAATTGGAGTTGGTGTGATGGAGCTGTGAGATGACATATTGTGGCATGACCCCTCTCTACTGATTGTGGGTGAACCCTGCAAAGGTAAATCTAACACGGCGCACACATCAGACAATTTCATTTTCATCACCCAGGGACAAAAACATAGCAACAGAATCTTTTCAAATGATAATCTGCATGCTGGGCGGAATATTTTCCCTTCCTCCCTTCCTTTTTTTTTTTTTTTTTTTTGCATGTTCAATTCATGATGTAGGTGAAAGGAATTATAAATTGCTTCCAAAGTTCATTCATTCCCTTCTTCTCATTCTTCCCTTTCTTTTCCTCCTTCTCCTTTTGTTCTCTCCCTCTCTCTCTTCCTCCTTTTCTTCTTTGTCTCCTTCTCTTTTGCTTTTTTCTTCTCTTTTTTCTCTTGCTTTTCTTCTTTCTCTTTTTTTAATTTCCTCTTCTTTCTTTTCTTTCTCATTTTTGTCTTCTTTCTCTTTTTTTCTCCCTCTTCTTTCTCTTTTTCTTTTTTATTTTTCTCTTTTTTTTCCTTTCTCCATCTAAAAGTTTGGCATTGTGTGTGTGTGTGTGTGTAACTGATTCATTCTTCTCATCCCCTCAGGGACATTCCTGTAATAATGATTTATAGGAGTGCAAAAATCTATGCTCTTGCTGTTACCAACTAATATCCCTCCTACCCTCCAAAAAGGGAGTTTTCTTGTAGAAGATCTCTCTGTACGAAACCTTCTTCCCTGCTTCTTTCCACTCCCCCCTTCTTCTTCCCGTGCTTTTCCATTCAAGTATTAGGAGTAATCAGCCCGTTTGCATCGTGATGACCAGGAATATATAGTCCTGCAACACCATATCTCATCTAGAACTAGTTACAACTGACTAAAACGATGCTGTAGCTGTTCTTTGTTCTTCTCGCCAGCGGGTTTGTGTTAGGCTCTATTCTTTTGAGGCTAAAACAGTTTAGAAAAATCCCCTTTAATGCGATATCCCTAATTTACCATAAACCATCTCCCCGCACAAATCAAGGTGCGTTTGCAAAATGTACGCAGCTACCAGGCAAAATGTGAGTTGTCAGTCCCCCTCCGAGAAGTACAGCTGATGGTTTGGGTAAACCTGGTGGTTTTGTAGCGGTGCTGGCTCCGCTGCCTTTGCTGGAGTGGGGCTGGGGCTGATCTGTGCCGGGGCTGGGGTGCCCCTCGCCGGGGCTGAGCCATGCCGGGGCTGGGATGCACCTTTCCAGGGCCACGGCAACTCCGTCAGCCCCAGAAGCATTGCCTGCTGCAGGCACAGCCGCTGGGCTCCTGTGGCAAAAAATCGTGTTCAATATCAAAACAGCCAAAGAAATTACACCGAGTGGTATGTCCCAGGACTCTGCTCTGAAGGCAGAGGAGAGCCAAAAAGCTGGGCTCAGAAGTGACCAGCAAAGCCCGAGTGAAGAGATACCAGTCCTGGCACAGAGTCTTCTGTTGGGTCATTTTTGCTGCTATTATTTGTATTAATTGATTGCTCTGTTCCTCAACACGCTGGCAGTGCCTTCGGCTGGGTCTCTGGATGTGGCTGTGATGCTCTGGACCCTCCTCTCCCCCATGCAGTGACCGTGAGGTGCTGGGGATGGTCCTGTGGGGACCCTAATGGCTCTCGTCTTTGCCCCATGGGATAACTGCTGGCACAAGCAGAGCAGTTTTGGGGGTGGCAGGGGGTGGGCACCACAGAGCAGAGCTGTCCCTGGGTGTCCGGCTGCCTTCCTGTGCTGTCCATCCCATCTGCTTGGCTGTAGGATGGCCCCGGAGGGAGCAGGGCAGAGACCTGGGTGCTTGGTACCCTCACAGCTATGGCACAGCTTTAGGACAGCCCCATTATCTGTCTGTGCCTCAGTTTCCCCCTGAGATACCTTCAATTTGATTTACAAAGTGATGCGATATCAGAAGCCACAAGCTCTTACCCTCTCGAGGAGGGGTTTTGCAGGAGACACCAACCCCACTTGGAAAGGAAAAACGGAGAGAGCACATAGATTTTTCGGTGCACTTCGCGTAACCGGGCTCACAATTAAATAACACCCCCCCCAGCCGGCACCGACAGAGCGTGGGGTGCAGCGGGAAGGCTTAAATCTGCTCACCGATTAGGGCCATCATGGGCCCGTAATCCCGTCACTGCCTCCTCGTCCCTGATGCCGAGTGACACGGCTATTGTGTACGTAAGGGAGTGACACAGAGATGAGTTTGTCGGTTCCACCTAGCGTGATTGCCACTTTCTCCTCGCAGAGGAGAGGAATGAAATTGAAGGAGAAAAGGTCAGAAAGCCTTGGTCATCCTCTCCCCTTCTCCCAAATCACTCGTTTCTCTGGATGGAAACGAGAAATGACAGGTTCCCGTGCCACTTGGGATGCAGGCAGCCCAGAGTAAAACAAAAAGGAAAGCTGGTTGGAGCAGGGGTGGAAAGCAATGAATGTAGCCTGTTAATAATGCATTTCAGAGGCGCGGGATCCTGGTTATTGTTCGTGGCATCTGCTAACACCAAAGTGACAGTGACAAGTTCTTTGATTAGAAAGAGGTCCCCACCACCTCCTCCCTCCCGCCCCTGCAGAAGGGTTTGTGGAAAACGCCGCCCTCTGCCTAAAATCCCCACTGGATGCTATGGACAGTGGGGGTTCAGCTGGGGAAATGGCTTTTTTTTTGTCTTCTGTTTCCACTTGGGTGCAGAAATGTCTCATCTCAGACCCAGGAGAATCCCAGCACTTTTTGCAGTTTTTTTTTGGTTTTCTCTGTCTTTTTCCTCACAAATTTTTCAAAGCTGGAACCGTAACGATACCATCCATCCTCCTCGAAATGTCAGTGCCAATCGGCACAGACCTTTTAAATCCCAGGGCATGGGTTAACAATCAGAAGGAAACACAGTCGGTGTCAGCATCTCTGAGTAGCCATTGACCCTACTTTGGGCAACAGCCACTGCCCAGGTGGCTGGGGCTGGGACGGGGCTGGGAGCTGTGCGAGGGTGGCAGAAAGCACCTCCAGGTCATGTTTCCTCAGGTGGGAATTAATTTTGGGGGTGTTTGTGTCACCGGTGTCTACTTGCTTTTGTTGCTGGATAGTTGTTTGTTCTGTCTATGCGTCTTTTGAGAAGATTGTGCAAGAGGAGTGCTGGTGCAGGCGATGGAAACTCCTGGGAAACCAGTAGCTGGACCTGCAGCAGAGGATGCTCGGGTGGTGTGGGTGGGGGCAGGATTCCTGTCCTCCTGCCTACAAACCATCCTGCCCAGACCTTCATAGTGACTCCCCTGAAGCTGTCCCTTGTGTAAAGAGCACCTGACTAAAGTGCTTTCCAAGAGAAGTGTAATCCATTTGGGGAATTATTTGTGCTACGAGGCGTTTTTTCTATTTTTACGCAAACATGAAAATCCTCATTTGATCCTTCTAAAAAATATTATTTTACAGCCAACCGCTTTTATTTGGGTTTCAGGGAGAAAGCGCCCCTCTGTGAAGGCTGCAGGGCTTCACCATTGTCAGGAACCTCACCGGCAGCCAGAATCCCGCAGCGATGCTGACATGCGTGGATGTCCGTAGGGATGCCGAGGAGCACGAGCACGTGGAGGGATGCAGCATGCGGAGCCCCATCGCGGGTGCTGGTGGGGAGAGGAGGAGGTTTCATGGGCAGCCCTGGTGCCGGGAGCTCTGAGGATGCTTTGCAGGTGCTGAGCCTCTTTGCTACTGGACTTCCAGGGACAAACTGGACATAGTAATGCTCAGAGCATTGGTACGTACAGGCTTGTTTATAAGATCCTGCCTGTACCATGTGTATCTTCTTTCCATCGTATTTTAATTTTACTTATAACTTTCTCCCAGCCTCCTGGAATGTCTTTAATGGGCTGCATCGGGTTTTTTTGCTTTCTTTCTGTTGAAGAAAGAAACTTTTTCAGAGGAAACATGGGGGAAGAAATCCTACCTTTTTCTGGTGGAAAAATAAGTGCCAGTTTTGTTCATCTCTATTTCTGTGTAAATGGGGTTGTTAAAAAGAGATGCTGTGCCTGGGGTGTGCCGAATCTTACCTGTCTCACAGACAAAAACCATCATGACTGACAGCACAAATTCCATGATTTTACTGCATTCAGAGTTGGAGAGGAAAATGCAGAAATAAGAGAAAGAGAAATGTGCACTCTCCAGGTAGAAACTGTTTTACCAGGATCGTGATTTTTCCTGAGAACTGAAATCAGCAGACACCTGCGCTGGAAGGATGTTGGTTCACAGGTGGCAAGTTGGGCTAAAATACCCACAAATATAAGTAATAAAACCTGTGTTAGGTTTAGAAGCACAGCATCAAAAGTTACCAGCAACAAACCATGGGGATAGGCTCCTGCTTCTCAGGGGTGTTGTCCAGACCTCCTCGGTGGGGTACCTGAGCCAGGGCAGGGTTGGAATTTGCAGGTGTGAGGGAATCTCCATCCTTGGAGGGTTTTTAAATTCATCTGAAGAAGGCCTTGAGCTGCCGGATCATCCCTGAAGTCAGTGATTTTCTGCAGGAGCACCGTGAAGCTTCTCTGTACTTTCCTTTTCTGCCGTCCCCCTCACCTGCCTGTGGAGGAGATCAGGGTTTGGAAGGTGATTTAGAGCTGCATAATTTGGCAGAGAGTATTGCTGAGGCATAACTGTGCCAAAGCCACTCATGGGATGCCACCTTGGCTGCAGTGCAGTTTTGGGGCTTTTTTGCACTTTTGGGGGGCAGGATCTGCCACCCAGCACCTCCATGTGCTCGCCGTCCACCTCGCCACAGTCCTGCCCTCCCTGGCAAGGGCGAGTGAAACCCGTGGCCAAAGCTCTGTGCCTAGAGCTGAGCATTTGCTCAGGTGTGTTTTTCTCTTCGGGAACAAGATGCCTTCTAAACGCCTTTATTCAGTGCCCAGACTCGTCGTAGCTTGTTTCTTGACCAAAACCAGCCTAAAGCAGAGAAGAGGAGCTGATGACCTGTGCCTGCCCACGGTCCAAACCCGGCAGCGAACCTGCCTCAGCTATCAAAGAGGTCTCCGTGGCGAGTCTTTTCCACGGGCAGGAACTTTTCCAACCGCTGAGCCCTCCTCTCCCTGGGTGCTGCTATTTCCATGCTAAGCTGTACGGTTATAGATTTTCAGATAAGGTGCTTTTGTTTCCCAGTTCTGTCTGAGTTACCATTTGAAACTGATATGACAGGCCTAAGGCTAGTAGAGAAATCTGTTACAAGTTCCCATTTCACAAACGTGTCGCCAGTCAAATAGCCTCCCTCCGCCTGAGCCTATTTACTCTCTCGGGGATCTATTTTTAAAAGTTATTAGCAGATTACTGGTTTTCTCTCAACCTCAGGCACCAATCTCCCAAAGATACCATTGTACTTTAATAAGGTGCATTTGAAAATCCTCAGATAAAGGCATTGGAAGTCGGGGGGAGGAGAGGGAGAAACTCTTGCACCGATTCATCCAAGGGACAAGGGCTAGAAAAGGGTTAAATATACTCATGTTTCTAAATGGCTGAACTACTGTATGTTGTAGTTTTCAACTGCAAATCATCTTTAATAGCAGACATCACGGGATGGCTCATTACATTAAGCTATTTTTCATGCTATCTCCTGTAATATCCTTTAATCCAATGCGTTTCAAATCACCTCAGGCTAAAATAAGAGACATAGCGATGTAATAGCCTAGTGTATTAGTGGGTTAATTGCCCTGTTGTACTCTCTAGTAGATATCTCTGGAATGAGTTCTATATTAATTGTAAATTGCTTAATACATTTAACTCCTTGAGCAGCTTGGTCCTCTGCTATGTCTTTAATGAACAAGAAAAGTTTGGAGTTGTAAATAGTTGTTTTCTCTTGTGCCTGGCCCTTCCCCGGCGAGCACCAAGCACGCTCCTCATCCTCTCGGCGCTTTGCCGGAGTCAGCCTGGGGCGCTAAAGGGAAATGATCGCTTTTTCCTGGGAGCTGCAAAGTTCTGCTCCAGCCCTGCCGAGCTGGGAGGTGGCCCAGGGGCCAGCTTCCAGATCAGCATCTGCAGGGGCAGCACGTTACGCTGTGGCCATCCCCAGATTGGACAATCGGAGATTCTCCAGAGATTTAAAAGAAAAAAAAAAAAAAGGTGGGTGGGTGTGTTTTTAAATAATACATAAGATTTCAGGCTCTCGTCTCTCCGGTGCCGCGGCCAGAAAGGGAAGACGAATGAAAGGCTCTGCAGCTCTGTCAGAGGATGCAGCAGCGGGTCACTGACACGTACGGCTCTCAAAGTATCGCCCATAATGTGCAGGAGCTAGTTTTCTAAAATGACTTTTGCAGCGCTAGGCAGACATGTCCACAGATTTCAGTCACTTTTCTGAAGATTGGAACATAAGTGTCACCAGGCTACTGGAGGGTAATGCCACTAATTTCTTTG
This sequence comes from Rhinoptilus africanus, assembly GCA_013400135.1. Taxonomy (NCBI): domain Eukaryota; kingdom Metazoa; phylum Chordata; class Aves; order Charadriiformes; family Glareolidae; genus Rhinoptilus; species Rhinoptilus africanus. The sequence goes on from VXBO01005301.1 coordinate 43,729, forward strand.
GATTGCTCCCAGTTTGTGTCGGGGGGGTGGAGGAAGGAGGAGGCACAGCGGAGGTTGGAGAGGGGGTCATATAATTTGCAGGTGAGACATTCCTTATTCATCTCTTCTGGGACATTCTGGTTTCTAACGTTGTTGGCAATTTCAAGGAAAGGCACAGAGGAGGAATGCTGAACTCTCTGCTCTGAAAATTTAGGAGAAACTCTTTTCCTGAAGTGCCACCTATTGCTTAAAACCAGGAGCATCGCAGCAGCGGTGGTAGGGAGACCGCAGGTCAGTGGTTTGAATTTAACCTGCCTGACTAAAAGTCCCGTCCACCTGATCTACCTGACCTGAGCTGTGCAGCTCACCCTGTTCCTGGCGCGACGTGGCCACGCTGCCTCACGCCGACTGTGCTACAAATGTCTTCTCTAAGATAAATGTAATACTCACAAAGATGCAATTCAGGAAGCCTTTTATAACACACTTAACTTTAAACATATGCTCATGTTCCAGTACTTTTAACGGAGCAACATTTTAATGCTCCTTTCAGCTGAAGTGTTTAAAGAAGAGATGCTTTGCTTTTGGGTTTGTAAAGGGGGGGCTCAAACAGGTCTTTCCCATCCCTGGCCTCCACGGGCTCCATCTGATGGAGAGCGGGAGCGGGGAGGCAAAGGGCTGTGCGGGTACGATTCCTGCGCTGGGGTGGGACACCCAGAGTACGGCGCAGGTTTCCACTCCTGCAAGCTTTCTGGATGTTTTCCTGACTGTGCTTCCACACAGACCTCGGAGGTGGGGACGCAGCAGCGTTTCTGCAAGGAGAGACCTGACGTCGCTTGCCACCATCGCATATGGCAGCTCAGAGATTTAAATTTGGCTTTTCTGAGCTGCCCTGCAGTGTCTCTGGCTCCTGCACGCATGCACACGCGCAGAGTTACGGTTATTATTAGTACTTGTATAATTCACATAACTTCATGTACGGTTACTGCACATTATAACACCCAAGTAGAAATTTCCATTGCCAATTAGAGAATGTTCATACTAAACCCTCAGAGATGGAGATTTGTTTGGAAATTAAGCCCCAGTAACGCTATTTGTCCTTTGCAGCGAAGCTGTGGAGCGGGGGGACGATGAAGCGGGCGCCGCACGCTCTCCTGGGGAAAGGCGGCAGCAGGCGAGGAGGATGGAGCCTTGCTCAGATGAAGTCAACGCAAAATTACCCTGGAAATCAGCATCTCCTTCAGTCGCCTTTGTTACAGACACAGCAAAACTGAAAGGCTGCCTCCTTCCAGTGCCATTTAGGCATATTTTTTTTTGGCTGTAAGGTAAGTGTACTGACTTCGGCGGAATTACTCCTGATTTATACCTTGGGAAGCGAGAGAGGAGCCAGACGCCCCGAGTTATTCCACTCCACCATTGCCTGTACCCATTAACAATTCCTCACATGTACGTGAATAGTTAGTTGGGGCTACAAGAAATATCATCCCTCTGGTTTAAAACATAAGGCAAAGATATTTGTGAGACAATCTGAATGAGAATTTCGTAACTTGTAGAGGAAAATTTCTGTGGAACTAGGGAGCCAGTTGTTCTTCGAAGGAAAGACACAAAGTGCTTAGGCTGCTGGAAAACAAAATCCATCAAGTAATTCTCTATCTATAAAATAGGTGGTAATGCAATCTGAGCTTAATTTTGATGGCACACTGTAGTTCATAACAGTGACAACACCTTAAAAAACGTAATGAAAGGGCCTGATTTATTACTGAAATAATCCATTTAGCACTCCAATAAATAAAAGGAGAAAATACAACCAATGCTTCGGCAGAAGGGGAAACAAAAAAAAAAAAGAGAGAAAAATTGCAATGCATAGCAGTTTTCTGTAAATGCATCCGGAGACTGTGGCCACATGTTTTGGGGCTGATTATTTTTCTGAAGACAAATATGAATTCAAAGTTAGATTTGAGATTTAGGCCTGATGTCCACTCTGCATTTTGATGTCTTTTGAAAACAGCAGCCCTGCGGCTCGGTAACACAAGGACTGGTTCTGACTGACAAGGGGGAGGAGAAGGGGAGGAGAAAACGCCAACTTACTGCCTTACAAATATTTGATTTTGAATATGCTCTCATAGCCGTTATTAAGTGCAAAGCAAACATATTTTCCCCTCATGCCAAATTTGTTTTAATAACATGACGTTACTTCTGCAAATGTCAGCTCCAGCCTCTCTCCATTTCAGTGGCTCTTGGCCCACGGTGAAGACTGACGGGTTTTACACTCCCTCTACATCACTTCTATTAATCTGTTTAATATGCTACAGGACCCGGCAGTGGCAATGACAGTAAAAGCAATAAAATCCTCACGTGGCAGATGTTTGTGCTCGGGTACAGCGTCCTGAACGGCACACTGGAGAGAGGAACTGCCATTTCTCTAGAGATGGAGAAAAACTTTCCAACCCAGAAAGAGCCGCTCAGCAGAATGAGTTGACTGAGGAGGGTGCTGGGCTCTGGTTTTAAGGCCATGCTGGCCCAAAATCCTTGAGGAAGGATGCAGAAAGGATGTGAGCTTTCAGCGAGGAATGGTATTAGTGGTGACTGCCACAGTAAGGGGGTTCTCCTGCACGTCCCCAGCATTGCGGACAACATAAAGCCATGGCTCAATAACATCCTTCTCGCTGTGCCAGGGGCTAGAGCAAGAGGTGTCAGCTGAACCTCAGCACTTATGAGAACACGTTATTTAACAGACGTGTAGATGTGGTGCTTAGGGACATGGTTTAGCGGTGGACTTGGCAGTGTTGGGTTAACAGTGGGACTCGATGATCTTAAAGATGTTTTCCAACCTAAACGATTCTATGATCTTACGTTGTGTTGCCATCTCCCAGCCCAGGTCTCTTGGTGTTTGCATCAGCCAGTGCTGCACGCCTTTTCCACGATCATTAAAATGAATGAGAAGTACAATGGATGAAAATTTAGGGGAGAAAAGGCAGCAAACTGGTGCCACGTGGCCATTTTCAGGGGGATATTTTGCTGTGTGGCCTCGGAGCGTCCTCCATTGGTGGCTTCATCCCTCGTGCCTGTGTCTCGGGTGGCCGAGGCCGGAGGAATGGCTCCGGTGCCTGCGTCCCGCTGCGCCCTGCCCGGCCCTAATTGGCCTGTTTGTTTTGCAATAAGTGATTCCTGCCTGTCTTGGGGTGGATTGTTTTTCACACCATTAAATGAAGTTCTGCTGTATTGATCCCTGTTTTTCCAATTTGAAGCCTGAAAAGTGATGAAGACATTTTCTTGTTTTCTCATGTACTTTTCCCTCAGTTCATTTAGGTGACCTGTCTTTAGTTCCTTGCTGTACTCGCTGTAATTGCTTCTTCAGAGTAATGTTACACCGTAAGCGCAGTACTGCAGCCGGGGTATGTTTTTATGGAAGGATGAAGGAAGGCGAGGTTGAAGTCATCAACCAATATTAACTGTGGAAGGTTTGTCACAAATGACATCTCAATAGCAGTGTCTCAGTGTCTCCTGCTGGAGCCTCAGTAAATGGTGCAGAGGATGAGGGCAGGACCACCGGACAGCTTTGCCTCTTCTGGCTGCTTAATATTTTGATGAAGAGACGGAAACGTCGTGGAACATTATTTTTCTCTGGGCACACAGATCATTGGTTTTGTCCTCTTCACTTTTGCAAAATATCTAAATACTCGAATGTTTGCATTAGATTTTGCCAGGGATCTATTTTTGTTTAGCACTAACGTAAGGGGTGGATTTTTTCAGATGAGATCGATAGAGCAGGTGCTGAACTTACATTTAAATGGCAAGTTTAATTAAGGAGGGAGCAATGGTTGCTCCAATGCAGCCTCCCTTGCAATTAATTAAAGTATGAGATCTAAACTGGGTCCATGCACACAGAGAAGCCTTCCGGTGGCTTTGGTAGGCTCCAGACTCGTGGACTTTACTGATGGAAACCAGCACAAGCGCAGCAAAGCCCAGAGCAAACATGGGAGGTTGGGATGGGTGCCTGTCCTGAGCTGCTCCACAGAGCCTGGCGCAGGCTGGGATGCCCCAGTGCTCAGGGTGGGAATGCAGTACCACTCTGCTGGTTTACCGCAACGTGCAGGTAGGGACTGAGTTTAAAGTCTGACCTACTGAGTGGTTCATGGCAGCATCTTGGGTACCTCCGCACCCACACAGGCTGCCTCGTGTCACTCTGAAGCGAGGCAGGTATTCCTGAGACTCCACGATGCTCCAGAAAATTTTTACCCCCAGGCTTTTCTGGTATTTTTGCTGCCCAGTTCACAGGGAGACACATAAAACATCCTTGTTTTAAGGAACTTGTTGCTTTGATTTCTTATGGAAGTGGATTTTGGTGGCTTTGCAATAAGCGGTGGAATGTAGCACTTTATTTTGCTTTTCATTACAGGAAGGGAGTAATGCAGGCGCTAATAAAGAGGCAGCATCGGCAGCTCCTGTGCAAGGCTGGGGGAATGTGCCCCACCTCTGAGATGCTTCCCGAGGGAGCTCAGCCCTCCCTCCCTCCTTCCCTGCTGTGATGTTGCTTATTAAATCAGCAGGGGGGATCTGCAAACGGCCAGAATCAAGCACGGCTCAGGTAAGCTCAGGTATCGGCAGGATGAATCTGTTCCCTGATCCTGGAAATAATCCTGTCAAGAGCAAGTGGCCTGGAGGAGGGTCTGGAGTCTGCAGGCATCTGAGTGCGGGAAGGCAGCCGGGCACGGGGGCCTTTGCAGGATCAGGGCACCAGGGGCCGATCTCAGTGCACACTTATTAGGAAGATGATTAATCTATTTATTTTGCATTACTGCTATTATTATTATGCGCATAAGCCTGAATTATGTAAGAACTTTACCACACAAATTGCATTCGCTTGCTGCGAGCACAAAACGAAGAGGAAAATTCTTTTCCTTTGAATATCTTCTGATGTAAATGGGTGGGAAGTGCTGAGAGAGGAGGCTTTGGGGGTCAAGACCTGCTTTTTTTCCCCTTGCATCTACTATCATGAGGTCCCTGCTCCAAACTGGCCTTCCAAAGTGTTATCACGGTACCAAGCAATGTATAATACAGACAAGAGATAGGGAAAGGGTTGCAGTGGAAAAATAAACTTGTGCCAATGCATTTTGCCAAAAATAGCAAAAAAAAATCCAATATGCAGATTGAGAACATGGTGCCACATAGACATTTGGGGGCAAATTTTGGAAATAATGTCACTGGATCTGAGTGGCACGTTACATCTCAAAAGGGTCACTGCCCTAGGTGGAGTAAACACCAGAAAATACCTGAACAAGGAGGGTTTAATAATTTTTCTCTTTCCTCTCCAAATATAAAATCCTTGGAAAAAGGCTAAAAATTAGGAAAGGGGGTAGCTTGTAGAAATAGTTGATCTACTCATCACCTAAGCGATAGGAGAGGATTTCTTTTTAAAATTTTTTTTTATTGTAAACTACCTTATGACAATTGGTGATAAAAGAGCTGAGCCTTTCAAAAATCCATTTTAATAAAACACCAAATGACCTCATAGATATGCATAGGATTTAGAAATAACATGGATTTTAATGAAGGTACTTGAAAGGTATGGTGCCATATTGCAATTTTATGGAAGATCTTAGATTAATGAAATTAAACGTGAACTGCATTGTTTAGATGATGAACTTAAGGTCATATCTGCAGCATTTGAAAGAGAAACCTTGAGTGGAGGGTGTAGAATCATTGATTTAGACCCTGGTAGACAGCTGAATAGCAAGCATTGAAGCATGAAGGTAAATTCCCATATTTCATTGTTAGAAGGTTAGCTGGTGGCTGCCAGCTTTTCAGTGATAATCACCAACCAATTCCACCCTGTTTCAAAAAAGATTTTGCCTTTGTGTGCTAAGACACTTTTAAAAACCATTACTGTTCAAAGCAGGGGCACCCTGTTTAAAGAGAGGCTATTTCTGCAAAATACAGGATGGCAACGAGTTGATGCTGTCCTTGGATAGCGATGCTATTAAGTTCATTAGGATCATCATCCATTTAAAATGCTTATAAGGAGAATTGAGAGTGTTTGCCGGAGACGCCAGAGGCACCTCCTACCGCAAGTCACAACTACATGTCATCAGTAATTAGCTCTTTTGCTTCCTTAAGATTTTTTATAAGACAATGGCCCTTTCAGGTTTAAGTACTGTTTTCCTCCCCAGACACAGGCGCGCACACTCACAGGGAATAAATGCGTGCACATGCACATGTGTTAAACTAATAGACATGAATTTGTACAACAGGAAAATTGCAAGGAATGAAATCCTCGGGCCTTAAGAATAAGTGATAATAGAACGATACTGCCAATTACTGCTGGAGAACAGTGTTGTCACAGGGAACAGCTCATGGAGATGGAAGGATGAGGGGCGGAGAAAAGATTCCCTTTTGACAGTTTGCCGTTAAAGGGAATTTGTCAAGGATGTTAAAATTAGATCTAACTGGGCCAGATCCTCGGATGACATAAATCAGCCTGTAGACTTCAAACCATGATCCGGCCACGTACTCCTCTTTGTTCTTTCTTCATCTTTATTACCTGCATCATGACGCTGCCTGAAAGCTGCAATGATGCTTTAAGCTCCATTGTCTTAGTGCTGTACAAACGCAGTGGGAGAAGGTATTTCCATGCTTTCATCTGCTCTGCACAGAGTCTTTTATTGCTCAAAACAGCCACACGCTTTACAAAACCTGCTAAGCAAGTGTGGGAGATGGGGACCTTGTCTAGGTTAGGATTTAGGATGTGATAATATCGGTTAGACAATCTGTATGGGCTGACCTGTTTTCAGTGTGGGTAAGATGAGCCGCTTTCCACAACGGCAAAGTGATCGAGTTGCCTTTAATGAGTGCTGTTGCATACCAGAGTGAGAACGCTGAAACGGGAATCCATCATCCCGCACCCAGCCCTGCTGATTAGAAATACTGTAATACTTAAAGGGAGCATTTAGCTTCTGGAGTGGCCTGTGGGGGTGCAGGGGTCTAGCTGGGGACAAGAGGGGGCAAACCTGAAAAAGACGCTCTCAGATGGGAAAAGATCCTGTACTTCCATGTATGTTCTCTTCCAGCCTGAATTTTTGGCAAGCAAAGCTAAACTTTGCCACATCATCAAAACTGTTTGAAAGCTGCCAGCAAGAAAATTAAAGAAGAAATAGTGTTAGATAATGGTTGTAAATGCATTATGATCACTCCTTTCATTAGAAACTTCCTTGTTTTCTCCCTGGTGTACACCACAAACAGCTTGCACGTGATTTATTTGTGTGTGTTTGGGGAGGAGAGGCAAAGGGAATAAAGTTGTAGCCATTAGACGCTTGAAAAGGCAGTTGGGAGATTTAGGGACACGATGCTTATTAAAATAAATGGAAGCTGTGTGTCTAAATCCCCTGGTCATCCTTGACAATCTTGTCCCTTACATTTATCTTGCAGTCATTCCCAAATGGGGCATTGTATGTCCCATTTCTTGTGTGTACCTAAGTGCAAGCGGACAGTAAACCTAGGCTCACACAGGAGCCAAGTCCAGCTCTATGCCATATACTGCTTAATCTTCTGAGTAAGGAGAGAGCTTTGAAATGGTACAGAGCATTTTCTGGGAAACGCTATAGAAAAAAGTCCAAGTCCCACACAAATTAAGGGAACGTGGCTCCCCTCTCCCATTTCCAGAGGTTTCTGGTACGTGCAGCTCTTGGTATCAGACAGACTAACCCTGCTGCCCCCAGTTCTGTGGAAATGATTTGCTGAGCTTTTAATAGATTCATAACTTTCCATCCTGCTGTAAATCTTCCAACAAATATTTTTTAATTTTTAAAAGAAACTATTGGCATTGGCCACTTCAGAAATGCTGACTCATTAAGCCTAAACAGGGAAGTTAGGGCATGTTAAATATCAATTGATTATAAAACCCGTATTAATTGACGTTTAGCAGCTCCACTAATGGAGAGGAGCTCATTACATAGCAGTTAACCCTCAACGCATATATATTAAATAATCAATTAGTATTTATTTAACATACAATAACCTCCCTATTAGAGCTAAATTAAAAGCCTCTTTATGGAGGCCTTGCAGAAAGCCCTGCACCGTGCTAACCCGAAGCCCGGAATTTGCATTAATAGCCTGAATCTTTGTTACCTCTGGTGCCCCCAAGGTGATTTTAACATGTTAAGTGAAAGACCAGGGGGGTTGTGTTTGTTACAGTCACTTGGCCCTACAGAGAGGGACTCAGCCCGAGTTTCATGATAAAGTACGAAAAATGTGCAGCTCAGGTAAGTATTTGTTAAAGAGCTGTAGCAAAAATAAACAAAGTTCTCCCTGTTCTCCTGCAGCACAACGTTCCCAAGAAAGGCCACGTAGAGAGCAAAGATGGGAAGAAGAGAAAGTCAGAATTTCTCTTGCGGAGACAGATGGGAAAGGTTGCACTGCTTTTCCCAGCCGCAGAGTGGGCACGGGGACCTTTGCCGCGGGGCTGGATAACCTTTCAGCGCCTGCCTGTGCCACGCTGCTATGCCATCAGGGACAGCCAGAGGCCAAGAAAGCGTCCAGGGTCACTCGCTCTGTTGCAGACAGACCATGAAATGTAAGTTTGCCACATCTGACTGTTCTGGCCACTGGGTTTTTTCTTTCTCTCATCCCCAGCCCGGTAAGGCTGTGCTGACACCGAACCCCGCTGGGGTGTAGGCTGCCTGCTGCCGCGACTGCCTGGTCTGAGCAAAGGCTGAGGAGATGCTGGGTTGAAGCTGGACCAGAAATAAGCCTCGCTTATCCTCCTGTGCCCATCCAGCGCAGAATGCACTCCACCGACGCAATTTACAGCCTGTAAAAATGCAGTTTTAACACTGTGCTACCTTTTATGAGCAGAATCCTCAATTACAACTTTTCCTAAAAGATAGGAATCGTGGCACTAAATGAAAAGCAAGGAAGGTTTCTCCAGGATTAACATGGTGCCGACAGAGCACGCAGGTGTGAGCTGAATGCTGGGGGGCTGTGTGGGGGAAAAGAAGTGAGAAAAGCTTCGGTAGCGTGTCTTGTGGGCCATGCACATCCCGTGTGGGCCTGGCTCAGCTCCCACTCCCTCACGTGGGGAGAAGCCCTGGGAGCTCCTCGGCAGAGAGGGAACACCAGGAGGATGGTCAGGGCGGAGAAGTTGGGGAGTTGCTGCTAACACCGTCCCAGATAGACACAGAGAGCCGGCAGGTGAGAGGGACTCACACACAAGCGAAAGACCTCTGAAGTGGAAGAAAAGTATTTTCAAATGTAAAAAGAAAGGAGAATGCGGAGCGAGATGGGCAGACAGCAAGACGATATAGAAAGCTAAGAAGTGGCACAGCTGGGTAATAGAAATAGGGCAAACTGGGGAGCTCAGAGAAGAAATAGCTGAACTAAATTGCTCAAAATGAGTCTCTCCTCTGTTATGTCCTGAGCTGCCATTTATTTCTGCGTGGCGTATTGAATATTAGCAAATGGTTTTACTCTCACCTCTCTCTGGTGTAAAGAGGTAACAAGAAGGGTATAGCAGGGAGTTATTCTGTTTTCCCTGGAGCCTAGGTGAGTTTTATATTGGGGTCTAATAGGCCCAGAACCTCTTTGGAGCTGAATTATATCACCCCCGCCCTACGCAATAATCTGTTTTCTGGCAGGGGAAAGCTGGGAAATCAGGCAGCTTCTCCAGAAGTCAATTTTGGTTCTCAAAACGGAGCCAGCTTGAGAAATTGGCATTGATCCACTTCTGAACTTGGAGCAAATCTCCATAAAAATAATCAGGCCCTCTCAGCTGCCGAGGTTTGTGACGCCACGCGTTTCACTGGGTGGGACGGGCTAGCAGAACCGGGGCTGAGCAGCGCTTTGGTGTCAGGTTCCTCCTCTTCACCGCACCAAGTCCTGAGTAGGGAGTGAAGGGAAAAGCAAAATAAAACCGGAGGAGAATGGCAATGCTGTTTGAAGGGTAATGATGAAGCTGATAGAAAAATTACTTTAACCATTTTTTCTCAATCTCTTATCGAGAAAATTTAATTGTGTTTCGGGCCAGCTCTGCTGTGAAGTAAAAGCACACGTCAATGCCTTTCCCTCCCAAAACTCAGGGAGGACTTTGCTGTTTGCTCTTCGCTATGGTAGAGAGAGACCTTTGTGGTCTTTTCCCTCCAAGGACAGCCCCAGTCGTTTGAGCAAGTGATGGTCACCTGTATTCACAGGTATATGATGTACTTCTAGCACCGGCAATAAATTACTTCTTTTTTCCTTACAGCTTCTGGAAACACTCCCAGTCCCTGGCCTATTCATCAGGTTTGTTATATTTCTGCTGCTGAAAAGAGGGAAGTACCTTTTTCTCTTACTATTTATTAGCATGTAGCATAGTGTGAGGGACTGCGCCAGGGCGGGGAACCCCGTTGTGAGCAGCACTGGGTAAACACAGCAGAAATGACAGTGACAGTCCTCATCACAGAGTGTTAGCAATTCAAACAGCCACGTCAGTCAAGGAATCTGAGAGAGGGGATGTCACGCAAGGCAAAGGAAGAATGTGACAGTTTGCAAACACTGAGTGAGTTGCATGATTTTTCATAGGTGCGTGTGTTCTTCGAGTATCTTGAAGGAAATGAAAGTGAATTTTATCCTGGACAAGTCTAAGTGCAAGCTGGGTCTGTTGGAGCTTTATGTTAGACACGTAGAAGTTTTTTTTTTCTCTTGTAGAAAGAGATGGCCGAAGGGCTTTTTGAAAATTTCAGGAAATTATCCAAAGCCTGTTTTTGCCTAAGAGCACAGGGGATCTGTCATTGAGCCCTAGGGAAGGGCAGCCTCGTCCTAATCTATTAATAATAAGCAGAAAAAAAGTAGCAAAACAGAAGCAGTGGAGCAGAAAGAAAACCAAAAAACCCACCAGACAAAACCTCTTGATTTTCCAAGGTAAAATCTGTTGGTAGTTAGAATGTATTAATGTTTCCTAAAACAACCAATTTAATCCTTCCACACTGCAAAGGTAACATCAAACTTAAGAAATTTAGGAAATTAGGCTAAACATTTTCTATTACCCTGAAATTTTGCCTTAGAGAAATGATAACACAGAAGGAATTTCCTCAGGAAAGAAATGAGTAAAGGAGGATGCTGCAGAATTATTTTAGTTAAACTGACTGTGATGCTAAAAATGATTCTGGGGCAGGACAATAAAGAAGCTCATACAAGAATATTAATTCTGCTTCCAATCATCCAAGGAGTTCAGTCACTGAAGTCAGGGGGAATTCATAGCCTGTCTGGTTTCCATGGGCTTTGGGGAGGCCTTGTCAATGCTATTCTTTCCTGCTAGATTTGCCTGTGACTCTTCAATGTTATTAGCGGAAATAATTTCCCCTATTGAGAAGCCGCCGCCTCTCCCCTGCTGCTCTGCCTCTGCTGTGGGTTGCTCCACCGTGCATCCTATCCTCCCTCAGTCCTCGCAGGCAGCACCAAGGGCTGCGCCTGCAGGGTGTTGCTCAGTCTTTTGCTCAGTTCTCCAGGCACAAAACGCCCATCCTAATCATTAAGGACAGACTTCTCCCGGTGAAAACACTCTCTGAGGACTCGCCTCTGCCGTGGTGCCTTCAAGGAACCAACCCACTAATGATGGGAGAGGAGAGCTTGGATTTATATCATGCATGATGTTAAAAGCAGGAAGGGAGGTCCCAAGGCTGAGACCCCAAGGACTCGTCTCATCGCTTTGCTGTGCTGCTTGACCCTTCCCTGTCTCTGGTTCCCCAGGGAGATGTGCTCGCCCCCACAGGCAGCCTGTATTTCCTCGGGGAGGGACTCTCCAAGCCCTCTTTGAACCCCAAATCAAAACACGAGTGTGTTGAACTTTATGAAGTATGGCCGCAAAGCGTAAGTTATTCCTACCTGTTATTGTAACACGTCCTCAGCTAGCAGGCGCTAGGGCAGAGTGAAACGGTTATTTTAGCTGCATCATCTCTTACGATTGCTCGTCCTCCATCTCTGTGGAGGGGTGGCTGTCAGCACACAGCTCCACTGATTTCAGCTCGCCAGGCTCTGGCGCTGGCTCTCTTGCTGAAGTGCCTGAGCTGCCATTCAGGATTTGGCCATAAACCGCGCAGCCCAAGGAAGACGTTGCTTGTTTTCTGAAGGACAGGATGAAATCACCCCATGTATGTCCTCTATCTATTGCCTCTCTGGGCAGGGAAAACATAAATGCCTTTCCCACCATTTTATTTATTGGCTTTGCTGTTTCCTGGGAAAAGCCTTTTATTTTTATTTTTTTTTAGTACTTTCGTGTGTGTGTGAGAGAGTCTGTGTGGGGTAGGTGTGTGTGTGTGTTTAGGAGGTTAAAAAAATTTCTTGCTGTCAGCAAGTGATGTTACAAACCTGCTCTGACAAGGCTGGTTGTATATTTACAGTTGGTGAGAGCGAAGGCTTCATCAATCTTCACGCTTTGAAAGGGACAGGCCCGCTCCCATGAGCACCTGCTCCGGGAGAACAGCTGAACTGTGACTTTCCAGGGAGCTAGCTGTAAATTTTAGCCATTCCCCCCGCAGCCCACGCATGCTTGAGCTCTTTAACCTTCCCAGGCTGGCAGGAGTCCCGGCAATCAGTTTAGTGCAAAGACTGGGGTTCTTTTTAATTAACCTTTTGTTTCCCGCTGCAGGTGTTTCAAAGTTTCTTAATGTTAAAAAGGAAGAGAAAAAAAATTGTTTGCAGAGGTGCGTCCACTCTCTTCCACTTTTTCTATGCTTAGTGATCAAACGGGATCAGCCTTTCTCGAGTTTCCCCTCCACGTTTGCCTCTTGGATGTACGTCTATGACAGCATCTGCTGGGAATCTGCGGCATGGATTCCCCAAGTATTCCTACGAGTGCTTTGGTTTCATCCTGCAAGGTCACGTTTCCTTCCTTCGTAAGGCACCTGCTTTTCCAACCTGCTCTTCTTTCTCCAGGCCACCTCCTTCAGACACTTGACTCCCTCGATGGGGTGATGCTCTGTTTAATTAGTTTGGCTTCTCGCACCCAGCCTGCCCAGCCAGGAGGAGTTTGATTACAGACTCACCGAATGCTTCTGCAGCCTCCGGCCTTCCCAGAGTGCTTGGTCTGTGAAAGGAAAAAAACCCAACCCTTCCAACCTGGGTTCACCACCTTTAATGTGAGGCCAGCGAGGAGACAGAGCTTAGAAAATGTAGGAAAGCACAGGGAGAGGACCTGGATGGATCACACCTGGGAGGTGTAGCAGTATTTTTGTATGTAGAAGCACTTGGTTTACTTCAGGTAGGCTGCCTAGTTAATAAAATAAAGCTGTATCCCGTTGGGAGGGAAATATTCCTGCGCTGTAGGAAAAGGGAAGTATTGTCCTGTTTGATCAATACAATTATTAGTAGAACAAGAACCTGTTGCATCTGTAAGAAAATTCATATATGGGCATTTATCACAAGGAAAAAAAATATATTTAAGCCCCACTTAAAACAATAAAATATATCTTTGAGGGAAAGTTTCAGACTTTTCTGTATAAGAGGAATAATGGTTTCTATAATTCAATAGGTGTTAAATTTGGTGAGGAGTGCCAGCAAATCCATTTCACATAATGATATTTTATCTCTCTTGAAATGGTCATTTTCATGAATGTCTTTTTATTGGTTCCCTCGTCCCACAAAGTGTCCAAGGTGGTGCTGCTCATCCTCAAAAGCTGAGCACATACAGAGGCAAGGATGACTAGAGAAACCTATTAATAACGGTGACACGAAAAATGGGCAGGAACTGCATGACAGTTAAATGTGCTCCCTATAAATAAAGAGCATTTCTACTTTGACCCTCAGGGCTGTGGCTTTTTAGCGCTTACTTTTGTAGGAGTTAAGGTGGTCACAGCTATTAAAAACCAGAGATAAGCTGCGAAGAAATTCAGGTGAGGATAACGGGAAAAAGAAGGTTTCCAAAGGAGATCTCACTGAAAGTTTCAGCTAGAAAAAAATTCTGAAATTGCCCTCAAGTGAGGGATTTTGTTTGCATAGGTGAAGGCAATTTGCTTCTTGGTAAAAGGAGTGATGTATTCTCTTAAGTATCTAATTGCAAATTCACAGCCAAACCTTTTCCTCACGTAACTCTACTGAGATGGCCGGGAGCATTAGTTATGAAGGTTCACAGATTTTTAGAACTCTCACAGTGTGTGTCACATATAAGCTAAAACTCACGGTTATGGTTTCATTCTGGTTGGTACTTTATGCTGACAGGAAGTAGCAACCACAATCTGTGACCGCTATCACAAAAAATAAACTGAATTTCAGGAAAGGGAACAGAAATTTTTCTTGGGAAAAACAAGCAGAAAGTTGGAAGAAAATCAGAATAAAATGGAAGGAAGTGAAAATAGACAAGGGCAGGTACCAAAAAAGCAATATATGACATTACAGTGTGATATATACACTTGGTATAAAATGGCCAGTGACATTCACAGTCAGCACAAGGTCTTTCCTGCCTTCCCGCTTGTGTGCTGTATACCTGTAGAATCAAAATTGCCTGAGTTTTGCCACCCTTTGGATTCTCCCACCTTAAGTGGCTGGTTGCCCACCTGGGAGCTCCTGCAGCCCTGCCCATGTGGAGGACCAAGGATGTGCCAATATGTGGTCCTGAAACTGCCAAATTCGCAAGGAGCAAAAGAAGTCACAAGATGAGCCGTTGTGGGAAATGAAGGGAGGACTGTGAAAATGGTTATAATAAATAACAAGAAATGTTGCATGGGCCAAAGGAATAATAGACCAGCAATGGAAAGACTCTAAAAGCTGCTGACAGTTATTGATAGATACTGTGTAAGAAAAAAGATTTTAAAAGATCTCTGATAGTTTTGCCTTCATGTTCACAACAGTGGGTGGCAGGGCAGGTGCCAGAATGAAAGATAAATTTCCTTTTGCATAAAGAAGAAATATTGAAGGAAACCGAGCAGAGGTGATGGAGAAATTAAGAGTGTTAAACGACCCTGAAAGCATGCGGTCCACGTCAAACCCCTTTCAGGATTTTGAGCTGAGTCAGCAAAAAAGCGGGAATAATCTGTTGGGGAAAATGAGAAACTCTTTGAAGACCAGTAATGGAGAGGTTCCTGCAAGTGTCAAGTCCAGAGGTCCGAGGAAGCTTTCCAGAAATGAAAGCCAGTAGTACAGAGGAAGGTACCTTGCATGGCCATGAGGCCAATCTATATTTTAATCTAGGCTTGCCATAGAGAAATAGTTAGGAGAAGTTATTAGTTTAATTAAGGCAAACCATGAAGGGTTAAAAAATCGGAAGCTGTACCAATAAAGGGAGAAGAAAACTGACAGTGGCTTTCAGAGAAATTAATGCAAATCATAGTCCAGGGAAAGCCAAAAGATATAACTTCTGCAGTGGCAGGAAAGGTTGGCTATAACACTGTCAAGAAGCGTAATCTGGAATAGGAGTGACGAGTGTGAAATGTGCAAGCTGCCTGGTCAAGCACGGGGCCGATGGGTCCATGCGGGTGAGCTACTTGTGAGGATGCACTGGCTTGTACTGCCCTGGTCGTGAGCTGGGAGAAGGTCTGATGCCGAAGGAACTTCAGGACACAAGATAAAGCAATTATTGAGGTAAGTTTAACAGAAGGAAGCACAATTCGGAGACAAGAGGAAGGGAACAAATACTACAAGGGTTTGAGGGCACCTGGCCTGGCTGGGGAATCAGCAAGCACGAATTCGATCCAAGCCCTGACCGGGCAATTTTCTGTGTGTTCAATGAAAGATCGCTAATTCACGCACTTTTAATTAATTAAAACTCCTACTTCTAGCTGAAGTAGGTAAGTGCAAGCAGAACAGCTACCATCAAACACGATGCGTCAGACTTTCCAATGGTTAACTGGGAGGAAACTGCTCTTCAAAAACCTGAGTAACTGTTTTGGGTGGAAATTAGCATAATTTTGGTTCTCTCCAGCTGTCTGGTGCTTATTTATTTGCTATCCAAACAACTTTAAAGCACTCATTATCATCTTGCCTACAGTAAGAAGATAATGGGGACTCCAGGAAGGAATTTGCCTACTAAATCTTACGTCTTTGTTTTAGGAAAACTGCCTGCTCTTCTACAGAAGAACAAAGTGGGAGCCTGGGTCCGTATTTGCAACCAGCCTCAAGGAGAGCTGCATGTCTTGCTGCTCACCTGTGCCGAGCTGCTACTGTGCCCCAGGCCGGGCCCTTACTAGCTCTGCTTTGTAGATTCATGAAAGCTTTTGATGATGAATCCACTGAAAAAGTCCTGGGAATGCTTCAGGAAGCAACAGGGACAGGAATGGATGCTGGCCCAGGGAGAACATGGGGCTACGTGAGGGCCTTCCTCTGAGCTCCGGAGGGCAGCTGGTCAGAGTTGAGGGGAGTAAATAAAAAGGAAAGAGAACCAAATGGGAGTTTTGCCAGCCCCGCTCCACAGCAAGGCTTCTGACACCTCTGAGGGAGCGTGCCCAAGCCAGCCCCCTTTGGTGAGGAGACGGCACCCCCCATCCGTGCTGCCTGTCAGACCCCCCCAAATAGATCTAAGACTGATTAATTTGTGCCTCAGATAGAACGAAATGAGGAAGAAGAAACGTCTCCCAGCGCGTGCCGCACTGTAGGCCAGGACGGGCTCTGCTCCCGCTGGGATGGCTGCCTCCCTTGACCCACCGTGGACGTCTCCGGGGGGGAACACCACGGCCTCGCAGGAAGAACTCGGCTCAGCCTCTGTGCGCATCTTCCTCTGGTAAAGCCCTGGGCTGAGGGGGGCTTTGGGGGGCGGACTGTCACCGTGTGCCCGCCGGGGAAACAAGGCCCCGTGGGGCGGCGTGGGACAGGCCCGGCGGGGCCGCGGCGGGGCCCACGGCGCTGGGGCGGGAACGCGGCGGGTG